>VZZY01018766.1:0-300277 GCA_013400335.1 Eurystomus gularis | reverse complement strand
CAAACTCCCGAGGGTGGCAGGAGTGAAGCACAGCCGCCGCCCGCGCACGCCTGCCGGGGCCATCCCGCGGCGGAGGCTCCGGGGCTGCTCAGGAAACACTCCCTCGGTGTCCGGCTGCCCTGTGTCCTCCTGCGACAGAGCCCTACAAATAACAGCGTGTCGGGGAGCGGAACTGTTCCTCTGGGTTTTTTTTCTTTTTTTCATTATTCGAAGAAGAAGGTGGTAGGATGGGATTTCACATAACGTGAAGACGTTTACGCCACCTGCTGCAACTGAATCGCTGCAGATTTACACCCTGTGACAGGGCAAACCCGGGCAGTTGTCACGGTTCTCATGCACGGCGGGATTTGATCCTGATCTGCATTTATTCCTGGTATTGTAGCCCTTAGGTCCCTGCGAGGCCCTTGTCACTGTAGGCAGAGTCACTGCGGAGGCCCCCGGTCAGGCAGTTACAGAGGTTTTTATTTTTTTTTTAAGTAGGTTTCTAACCACAGTCAGGCATTTAATAGAAAAGAAAGATGGGATGGGCTTCTTGATAGTTCTAGTATGGTTTATCATTTTAGAATTAGTTGCTTTTTAAGCTGCCCTTTCTTGAAACATCTGTACAGTGACAGGTTTTCTCTCCCAGAATCTTACCGTTTTACACTGTGAAGTGAGGCAAAGAGTTTTTATAGTTGGAAGAATGGGGCAAAAGTAGTAAGTCAGACAGAAAAATGTTGGTCACCAAGTCAATTAAAGCAACTGCCCTTGTATTAAAATATACTCTCATGACTGTGATTGCTGACAATTTTAAACAGTCTGATGTTAGAGGCACAAGCAGGATTGAAATTAAGTTGGTGCAATTTGCCATCACAATTGAATAAAATGGAAATTTGAAAAAGCAGGACTGTAGCAAAAGATGTGGATAAAATGCCTTTTATCACGGCGGAGTGAATGACTGAGGTAATCAGGAGTTCTTACAGACTTGTATGGAAATGGGCAAATCAGAAAACAAAATACTGTTAACAGCAGGGGGTATAATTCACTTTACAAACCGAAGAAATTATTTAAGTAGTTATTATTCTTGTGTATTTACACTTTGTATAGGAATAATTGAACTGTCAAATAGGTGTGGCAGTGACATTTATCCAGAGTTACTGTACTACAACTTCAATACCGATGCCTCGGTTATGATTTCAAAAACAACAACAACAATAAAAGGCCTATTAACTTTTTGAATTATCAAGATAGTTTAAGACACAGGGTAGAAGGCGATGGTAAAATGTATTTCCCAGTACCCTTTGTGTAACTTTTCAGATACAAGTTGCTTTGTTTTTAATACCCTTGAATATAGTCATGCTGGGCGAGATCATTACCTTATGAAAGGTAGCATTGTTATATTGAAATCAGTGGCATTTTTTTCTTTACTCCAGCTCACTTATATTTCTTTCAGTACAATGTTTTTAAAACTGTAATCAATGCATCCCCTTAGTTTAGGTGTTTAATAGGCATACTGTTTTTCCTTTTCAACTGTCATAGGCTTAACAACTCACTATAGTATAAAATAATACACATTCTAAACTGGGGAACTTTGTTGTTCAGAGTGTGCTCTTGCAGTGTAGCAGTTTGCATTTTGATTAATAACCCATTTTTAATGGGTTATTTGTAGTCCTTTTTTAATTTGTAGTCCTTAAATGTGGACGGCTTCCACTGTGATAGACAAACAGGCTTCTGTCACGCTCTGAGAAACCTTGATGTTCCAGCAGGGCTTTAGCTTTTTAACATCTCTATCTTCGATTAAAATACAGCAACCTTGTTGGGGTAGCCGTTGCTATAAAAGGGTCTAAACCATCATTTTTCACTTTTCTTGTATGTGAGGAATGAGTAACTCTGGCTAACTGTGAGGCTTCACAAATGTAGTAATGCCTTCACTGTATAGTTTTTTCCCTAAAGTTAGTTCATTTCCTGTAGTCTTCACAGGTGAAAGTCATAAATCAGCCTGAAATGTTGATAGCTGCATAAAAGTATTTATTTTTTTACTGAAATCTTTGCTACTTTAATTGAAATGAAAAATGCAAGTGATATGCTACAAATTTAGTTTGTGTTATGTGCCAGAATTTACTGGCAGTAATCAACAGACATTTAATACAGAGCTACTGTAGAGTACCATAAAAATATGCGCGCAGAATTTAAATGAACATCAAACTTGGCATAAATGAAAAGGAAAAAAAACCCTATTACATCACACAGACAAAACAAACAGACATATTCTTCCATCCTATAACAACTAAGATGTCAAAATAGGTTGTTGCAGAAACACATGTCTTCCTTTAATAGATGAGGTGGAATTAAACCCCTGCAAATTACTGCCATGGGTAGGCTGAGAAGACAGGCTGCAGGGCTGTCATTCCCAGTAGTACAACTTTTTATAGTGGTATTTGGGGAATTGGAGATAAAAATGTCAGTGCCCAGAGAGGTGGGTAGAGAGAGAGATGAAATCCTCAGCTTGCTTTTCACTTCTGGCGTGCTATGGAAGTTTTGCCTCCTAACAGGGAGAGAAATAAATAAACGCAGACAGTGTTTTTATTTTGCTGCTTTTGTTTTTTAAACGGGTGTAAGATTTCAGTCTTTAGGAAGCAGTTTTCAACTTTTTGTTTGTTTTGCTTTATGGCACAACAAGCAAATCAATGTTTGATAGTAATGCACATGTTGTAAATATCACTGCTATTGGCAGTTGATGTATTTTTAGTATGAAATATTGACTGCCCAACGTTTGCCCAGTTATGTATATGCGGATGTCTCTATCTGCAAGAGCACACAGGAGATGCAGAGTTCATGAGGTTCTGTAAGTCTAGCGAAGGGATTATTTCAATGGCCTAAAGCATAACAAGTATTAAAAGCAAAGATACGAAGTGTGGAAAAAAAATACTTCCTTATTTAGAGAGTGCCAGAATATATACAGTGTTCCCTAAGTACGCATTTACATGTGTGTCTGAGCTTGTTAAAATTGTTAATTGCAGAGGAAAGTTCATCTTTCTTGCTTTTTTAGTAACAGGCCAGTACAGTTTTCCATGCTCACTTGAAGCTTCTGTTGATGTCTATAGCTGTTCAGAGTGTGCCTAGAATGCAGAATCAGGTCCACTTGAAATACTTTGCATATAAATGAAGTTGCTTTGCTTCGTTTAATTGGTTGATTTGGCTTTGTTGCACTAGTGCAAATCCGCTGATAATATGGAATTTTGTTGGATTAACATGGGAATACGTGGCACCAACTTTTTACCTTATATTTAGAAACCTTATGCAGAATTACGATTTTAGTAATCCATGTTTTATAACGAGACAAGGCAAATGCGATGCGATTAATTCCTTCAGTAATTACTAGCCAAACAAGGCTTTTTATTTTAGACAAAAGACCAATGGTAACTGCTTCAGTGGTGGGAAAATTTTTAAAGTTTAAAAAAAAATTAGCCTTATTTGAAGGAGGTGGTAATTTAACCAGAAAACTTGTGTCTAGTTCCATCAGGCATAGATGCAGTATAGCAAGATAAAAGCGTAACATTTCAAGAAGTCTATTTCTTTGTTTTTAATAAAATAGTACTCCAAAATATGTATAAAACCCAAGAAGTTTTATGCAGTGTTAGATATTTTATTTTCCTTATGGGTTACCTATTTTTTTTCCTCCCTTGGC
This sequence comes from Eurystomus gularis, assembly GCA_013400335.1. Lineage (NCBI taxonomy): Eukaryota > Metazoa > Chordata > Aves > Coraciiformes > Coraciidae > Eurystomus > Eurystomus gularis. The sequence continues at coordinate 296,610 of VZZY01018766.1, read as the reverse complement.
ATTACAGAGTATCATATTGCAGAATAATGCTTACAGATTGATTAATAATACGTGCCGCCATTTTAATGATATCAAAGCTATCCACCCATCCTCTTCCTCCAGAGGAATAACAGATGATTAGTCAGCCTCTAAAATTCTGATCAATGTTTACCTGGTATCTAAAATTGCATGGTATCTAAAATTCCACTGGTGGAACCTTGGAAAGTGAGACATGAATCAATACCACTCAAAAAGCCTTCATATGTGCTACCTTTACAGTTACGTACTTGGCTCATAATCATTTTCTCATCCTGTGTGCCTCCAGTGAATATTCTTATCGAACCAGATAGTTCAACCTTTTAAGTGTAGCTTCTTGTTTCTGCAAAGAGATCATTGCAGATGGTTTTTTTCCAAATGTGCAAATATAAGTCTCTGCCCATAAAGGTTCCTATTCTCTATCTGGATTAAAATCTCTTCATTTCCAAAGGAAACAGGTACAGATTTTATTGTCAAACTAAAGCCTTCCCATTCTATACAATGGCATAATAAATACCTTTCCCTTACCTTCAGAGATCTCCTCATAATTTGACCATTAACTGAGAATGCCAATTTGCTTTCTATAAAATACATCAGAAAAGTAAAGCACATGTAAAATAACAGTGAACAGCTCTCTGTTTATTTAATCATTTGCTTATACTTGTGATTCTGCAAAGCTCACAGAGTGGTTTTTTGCAGTTGCACAGTCACAGCAGAGCTGTATATTAGCGTGTCTCAGACCTGTATGCAACCGGTACAGAAGTAATCAGTGGTGGAAAACAATGACCCTCTTGAGTGCAGTATGTGACCGTAAGTTCTCGTGTCCAAAGAAAGGCAAAGCACCCCGTCGGTGTCTCAGGGCAGACTGAACTCCACGAAGGCTGTTAAATCCTGGTTTGAGTTGAGGACTGTGCTTACTTGTTTTACGTCTTATAACCAATATCGGCTAACTTTTTTTTATGTCTTGATCAGCCAAAACTGCTGCTAGAAACTTACATTTGGTATGAGGCAAGGGATTATTTATTTAACATCAGTGTGGTTTCTGCAAATCTGTAGGAAATTTGTAGACCATTCCTTTATATCAATTGTATTGCAGAACAGGTACTAAAAGTGATAGAGCGGTGTTCAAACACTGTGTACTTTGTGCAGCTTTCCCCCTCCCCATCCTTAAATCGCAATAGTCAAGGAATGTCTTACTTGGCAAGTCCATGAGTCAAGTGCTGTGCACAGTTAGTAATTGCTTTGTTTTTTTTGTTTGTTTCCTTTCTAGGTTCCTTGGTGTTACGCAGTTTTCTCCTACTCATGCCAGAAAAGCCTTTCCTTGCTTTGATGAGCCCATCTACAAGGCCACCTTCAAAATCAGTATCAGACATCAAGCAACTTACTTGTCTTTGTCCAACATGCCAGTTGAAACTTCTGTTTTTGAAGAAGATGGATGGGTTACGGATCACTTTTCACAGACCCCTCTTATGTCCACGTATTACCTAGCTTGGGCAGTATGCAATTTTACATACCGGGAAACTGTCACCAAGAGTGGAGTAGTTGTAAGTATTTCTAATGTTGTATCAAATACATTTCGCTATTTTGAAAACTCTCACTTTTTGTAAGGGATCATAACATCGAGTGTCTGAAGTATTTTCTTGATTAGCATTCCTAAAACTTGCCAGTTTATTTAATGATAGTGTGTATTGTTTGGGACCTTTTCTGAAGGTTTGTCTAACATTTTTGGTTTGTCTGATGCTATTTATAGCTGGTTAGCTTGGTAGGTGTGGTTGTCTGATGAAATTTTAAGCTTTTAAATACGTTGTTTCACTTAACTTTGATTTTCTTGGGAAGTCTTCTCTTGGTTTTTTTTTTTAGCCTTTTCAATAACAGTGTTCCTGAGACTATTTTTTAAAAGAAACCAGTAATACTGTCAGGGTTTCCAGTCTCCTTCCTTCAGTACTGACATGTCCCTCAGTGTGCTGTGTGCTAGTTTGGGAGGCTGATAAAGTAATTCCTGTCTCAAATTTCTTGCTCATGAGCAGGACTTTACATCCTGTCAGCTTCCTATGGAGGTCCAGGTTGATGGAAAAACTAACTTTCTGGAGCTGTTGTTTCTAAATATGGCACAGTTCCAGGAGTTATGCCATGAAAAAAAAGAGAGAAAATCCTTTATTTATGTCAGTTTTGTTTTTGTTTGCAAATATCAAGCTCGGAACTGTATAACAAGTGAAAACATACATGAGAAATGCTGTCAGCTTAATAGAATATTTCACAGCGCTGTCATTTTGATTTTTCAGGTGAACGTACAGAGAAACCCTTCCTTCTTAGTTACAGTAAATAACAAAACAGAACTAGTCCAGGAAGCAGAGGGCTGGGCGGCAGTTTAAGCTATGTGCTTGACCAAAGCAGGTGTTTATCTTGTACTTCTGCAAGTGCTCTTTGACTTTGTGCTGTAGCCTGGGGGCATGAGGAGGGACTGCAGGCCTCCCTTCCGTGGCTGATCAGGTCAGGAAACGTCTCCATAACCACTTTTAGCGAGCCTAGGTGTTGAGCTGCTGTAGAGGAAGCTGATCCCACCTTCTTGGAGCTAGAGGTATTCTTTGCCTTCCTTTTGCAGCTCTGTACAGCTGTGTGATGTGGCTGAAAACTGATTTTTTCAAATCAATGAAAATGTGTTAACTCTTCAACTAAGTCAATTCTTTGATCCAGCTTTGTGTGACTGCCAGAGCCCTAGTACAGATTTAAAGCTGTGCTGGTGGAAGGTGGACCCAGGACAGCCCTCTGCATTGGTATCCCTCATTTGGGCCATACTGAAATGATCAGGAAATAAGTCTTTTTGTCCCTGGAACAGCTGGGTAGGACACTGGGGCATTTCACTCCTCTCCAGCCCTTTCATACCATGGCCAGCAGACTATGACACTACCCTCTGGCCCCACAAAAGGGGAGGAGGAAGCATGGCTAGAAAGTGGTTCTCTGAGGTGCTTTAACCTATGAATGTAAGTATGTAGTAACTGCTGAGGCCGTGTTTGCAGTCCTCGTGGTTACCTGTGATGGATGAAAGCCTTTGGTTTTGTGGGGTTGCTTTTTGGCTAGGTTGTTTGTCTGTCCTTCAGTGAGTTCAGTTAGTTTGGAAAAGGATCTCACAAGTGCCAAGGCAAATAAGTATGGAGGGAGAAGTGGATGCCTGGTTCTTTGTGTTGCTACTAACAGATTAATTATCTGTATGAGAGAGATTGCTCTTGGGACGAGGAACTGATTGCCTCTCGCTGTTGTAATAATCATAGAATCATAGAATGGTTTGGTTGAAATAATCTAGTTCCAACCCCCCTGCCATGGGCAGGGAGACCTCCCTCCAGATCAGGTTGTTCAAAGCCCCATCCAAAGGAAGAGGGCATCTACAGCTTCTCTGGGCAACCTGTTACACTATCTCACCACCTTCACAGTAGAGAATTTGTTCCTAATGTCTAATCTAAATTGACCTTCTTCCAGTTTGAAACCGTTACCCCTCATCCTATCACTATACGTCTTGATAAAGAGGAGCGTTCACTGGCCTAGCTGAACAGGGTGAGGTATCAGGCCACTTCTTACTCCTTATCTGTCTAGGTAGGAGTTGGTGATTTTCATTGTGATGTGCTCCATCTGCTGAAGGACTTAGTCTTAAGATAAGAATGACCTGGTATTTTTTTGCTTTAGAAAGCAGTGGTTACTTGAAGTTCTCTTTTAACTCTAATAAGGCAGAAGTTTTTGGTATATCCTCTAGTACATCTTGTGTTCCTTGTGCTCTAGTGCAGTGTAATGCTTGCAGATTTGTCTTACATAATACTACCTGGTTATCTCACTTTGAAATGTCCTGGACTCATCTGAGAAACAGCTGCAAGCTTCCAGCATCAGTGTAAGCAAATAATGAAATGTGAGAGATGGACCTCAGGACTGTCAATTTGAAGGATGAAACCTAATTCCTTTTAAACTCATTTTCTTGTAGTGTTACTCAGAGCTCATATGGTGCTCTCAAGACAGAAGCACACTCGTGTCTTATAGGCAATAATTGATAACTTTCTGCTGTTTTCGCATGTGGCAAAACTTTGCTCAAAACTTTAGGTTTAACAGGAATCTGAAGAAAAAATCCAAGTATTAATTTGTTAGAAATTTGTAGCTATTAGAGCCTGATAGTTATGCTTGAGTCTGTTGGTTCAGTGCATGTGAGACGTACATGTGTATGCATGTATACACATGTATACAGAATGTTGCCAGCAGTTATGCACATTAGTAGATAATCTTTGCAAAGACTTGAAGACTAAAAGCCTACATAGAGTGAGATAATCTCCTATCCTATGAAATTATTGAGTTGATCTGGAGTTTTAGCTCTTTTTTTTTATAACGCCCCATCACAGAGGTATATTAATGCCCAGGAATATCAAAATCGTTTACACTGAGCTATTGGTTAAATGTATCGTGCTATTGTCCAGTCCATTTATGATCTGATCATCTTTAATCATTGCTCAGTTTTGTTGAAAGAATATCTTTTAAGGTATGAACTCATGACAAACACTTCAGAGCTGTGTTCATTCAGATGAATTGCTGAGATAATCCATCTTTTTGAGTCTTCTGTATTGCAATACCAGGAGTTCATGGACACTACTAGGTGAATTTGAAATTGAATCCTGACACATGCAATTTTAAACTTCTCTGTTTCTTCCAGAGCTACTTTTTCACTAAAATGTAGTTGCTCCCATAGCTCTGGCAATGAACATAAATGTATGATATACATTAGTTTGCTTCTAAAAAGGAGTGAATGTTCATTAAAATTAACCAAACTTCCATATTGAAGCATCTTGATAGGCCACGTCTTGCACCGGGTAATCTCTCTTCAATTAATGCAATGTATATTGTATTTATTTTTTAGACATATAGTAGACACCTAAAAGACTCTGTCTTGCATATACTTTTGCTTTCATTTTGACACTTTCACAAACCTGGTTTTGGTTCACAAAACATTTTAGGGGGAGGGGTCTGTTCTTTCAAATTTTCTTGGCATGCCAATGATTAAAATCTCACCTCTCTTGCAGTTGACCAGTCTTACTAAAGTGCTGTGGCCAAGGGTAGGTAAACTCCCTGAGAAATAGAAGAAACAGTGAGATTAAAAGCAGATTTGTTCTTTAGAAATGGTTAACTGTTCCATTTTTCTCAAAGAATGACATTGGCCTCAAAATTAAATTTAACCGAAGTGTGAAATTTGAATACCAATCAAGCTATAAATAGAAACTGACTTTTGGAAAGCTTAGATAGCCAATCAAAATAGTAATTTTGATATATCCTATATAATTCTTGCAGATATGAAGGTATTCTATATCTCATACACTAAAATTAATTTGGAGAGGGGAATTAAGACAAGCAGTGCTCTTCTAGAAGCATAGCTCAGTGGATGTGAATCATTAGCGTAACTTTTTAGTCTATATGGGTCTGTTCAGAATCCCTTCTAGAGCAGGTAATTTAAAAGCAGAGTTACTTTTTATGTGCATTACAGATACACAATATGTTGTTTGGATTAATCTGGGATTACAGGAAATTACTGCAACTGCCTTTGCCTTCGGGCAGGCGCCTGATTCCTGTGGGGAGGACTGTGGTGCGGTTGTCTGTGCTGCCGCAGGCTAGGGAGCAGGACAGTTGTACCAGGGTGCTGCCCTGTGTAATGCGGCGTTGAGGGAGGAGGGATGCCCTCACAGGCAGGCTTAGCTGATCTTTGTATGGCTCACACAGTTGTGCCAGCTGTAGTTGGCGAAAATCATGGGATCTGTGTGCTGTCATCTTTGCACGGTACAGTAATCCAGAAAACTCTGTTTACCTTCGCTTGCTTGCTTCTACTCCTGTGTTGTGTTTCCTAATCATAGGGACAAAGAAGAAACATAACAGCTAATTCTTAAAAGCAGAATCTTGCTGGCTAGTTTGTAATGTCTGTCACATCATCTCTGTGTCTGTTTCCTTCATTGTTGTGTTTATCTGTGCTTTCAATCCACCAGGCCTTTTCCTACAATTGTTACTTTATTTTTCCCCTGTCTGGATTTTTACTGTACTTCATGTTTAGCTGTACTATTCTCCAAACCCTCTGTTTCTCATTCATTTGTCAGATAGACATGGGAGCTCACTATGCCCTGCATCTGCATGCCTTCTCACTGTCTTGTAAGTTAATTCCTTTTTTTTGCCTGCTAATTCTTTCTCTTTTCAGTTAGTGGAAGGAGTGAGCGCTCAGGGACAAAACACAGTGTATCAGTGGAGATGAATGCATTGCTTGGAAGAGATGTTTCAGGGAGATGCGTTTTCTACCATTCTTCTCTTTTGCTGTGAATATAGCGTGGAGATAGGTATAGAAATAGAGTTCCAACTGGCAGCTTTAAAGTGTTTGGCTTTTGTCAGGGGGACTATCTGTTAAAAAGAAAAAAAGAAAGTGCATGGAAAGGAGTGGAGTCAGGAGGAATTGTGGGCGCCAGGGTTAGAAGAGCAATGCAGGCAGTGCCAGAGCAGATGGGAGTGAGCAGCAGTGAAAGGAAGTGGCTATCTGGTTGCGTAGGGGTGAGTGGGAGGAGGAATGCCCATGGGAAGAATTTTGCATGGTTTCACTTTTGCCGCTCCTGCCCCTATTCCAAAATTGTTGCAGAGTGTGCTGCAGGATTGGCAGTGTGTGGGCCTGACCACAACTTGGTCAGCTACTGAGGGTAGGACCTCCACTGGCTGGCTGAATCCCTGTCTGTTAGATTTTAAAGAGACCTCTACAATTGGGTATGTCTTGGTTTCAGTTATATTAAACATTACTGTACAATCATCAGTGCTGAGTAATTTGTCATGATACTAAGAAGGATCTTGAGGCTGAGAAAGATCTTGAAGCTAAGAAAGATTTTGTGAGAAAAGTCATACCACAATAAGGCCAGCCCGATAAAGCCAACCTTTATTGCACCGCTGTTGTTTTGTTATTACTTTATATAAGATGTAGTCGGACATCACAAGCTGTTGGTTAGTAAAGATCGTAATTCAGTACTTTACAGTACAGTTAAGTCTTACCCTGGCCAGTGAGGAGAAGCGGTAATAATCTGGCTAAAGGAAAATACGATAATTACTGTTCCCAGAGTGCACTCTGGCTTGCAGAGAGCCTGTGTAGATGTCCCAGCATCGAATTCCCTTAGTCATGTGTTTGGGGGGCTCACTCAGTTTGGCTCAGTATCACACAAAAATATAGAATGATCCCAAAAATGGGATCCGTGCAATAATAGTCACTTGATTCTGCGTGAGTGGAGACTCGTTTGTGCCCAGGAAGGGCTAGTGAACACTCACATAAGTAGACTTAGGTCAGACTCAGGGGGTGTCCAGCAGCTCATGTCAGTTTAGGTCCAGCACCATGGGACAATGATTTTATACTTGTCCTTAAGACAAGATGACTGGAGGTAGCGCAGTGCTTCTAGCAAGCCATGAGATGCTGAAGAGCTGGGCTGGGTATTCCCTCATCTGCAGTGCGGTGATCAGTCTGAGGAGACTGAAGAGCTGACTTTCATTAACAGTCTGGAATAAAAAAAATCAGGTTGAACAAATATTCAGAATAACTTTTTCCCCAGTGGCTTCTGTCATTTGTTAGTTGCTAGAAAAAAACAAAATCATCAGTTCTCTCTAAAATAACTCTGCACTTAATGTGCAGTTCAGCCTGTAGCTTTTAGAAAGTTATTCTGTATTTGAAAAATGTATTAATATTTTTATGTAATAGCAGTAATGACCTCAAGACTGGGCATTTTCTGTCAGTTAATGAATACCTGGGTTAAAGGCCTGAGGCTCTGCCTTAGGCCCTCTCTTCAGCTGCTGGTTATTAACTGCCAGTGAAGTCTCTCCATCAGTTATTATTTATTAATCAGTATTGATGCAGTTATTCACCAGATAATTCTTTGTGGGTGAGAAAATTGGTTATAGCAGAATAATTTAGCTATCAAAAGTAGAATTAGTCCTCAATTAAAATGAAATTTTTTTCCTCTGCAACTGAAATTTAGTCCAGCTCCAGAGGTGAGCTCTACTTTCTAAGCCCACCCATACCTGAAAAGTAAGTTTTGTTAGCCCATCACTTACCACTGGGAGGCCACACGTGTATCTGATAAACAGATAACAGCTAATGCAGGAAGCACCAGGCATGTTTTTGAAGCCTGGTGTGATGCAGACTTGTTACGTTTAATCTTTATATGTCCTGGAATGCTGCTCCGATAGTGATATGACGATATTTTTGCTCTTCATTGCAAATATCCCACCCTTGCCTTCCCCAAAATAGCTTTAACCAAACAGTTAAAAATCAAATACATGTACAAAGAGAGGGTTGGGAGGTACACAGTTCTGTTGAGCTAGAAAAGCACACACACACATGATCATGGATAGGTGGGTTTATGCTTTCTTTTTCTTGTATGAAATTTTCTCTGTAGTAAGAACAGAAAGACTGGTTCTGCAAGTACTTTTTACTCCGTTCAGTGCTTACTAGTGTGAATTGTTTTAGTTAAGTGGGAAACTGTAATATAATGCATTAGTAATCCAAAGAAATCGTAGCTTTTTCAGATTCACCGCATTAGTATTTGTTTACCTGTTCTCTTTCAGGTTTGTATATTGAAAATGACTTCTAGTTTATTAATTTTAAAATGCTATTAGATACAAAATATGCTACAAACAAAACTCCATGTGATCAGCATCCACGTTAAACTGAATATGCCAGGGAATCTGTTAAAAACATAAATTGCAAACTTGCGATCCATTGTTATTGATTTCTGGTTGAATTTGCAAGTCGAATGCAGTAGAAAAACACTCTGTGTATTGTGCTTACTCCTTTAAAAAATGCCCACCGTCAGCACTTGTAGTACATGCAGTATTTAAATATGATACTTGTTTTATTAACATAAACTCCCAGCTCCACTCTGCAAATAACATTATTGAGTTGAAAGACCAGAGTCTGGGAATGCAAATGCTTTGGGAACATTGTTTTGTTTTGGTTTTGGCTGGGGAGACCACCTTTAAGTATGTGGTGGCAGCGGCGTACTTCACTTCGTATGTAGTGGGAAGTAGACTGTAGAAAACCACAATTCGGTTTCTTAATTTGTGGCTAATTTGTAGGTCTACAGCTTGCCTGAAATAATAGGGAGCAGAGAGGGAGGCAGCACATGTGATTCCTGGCCTGATGGTTGTCAGAACAGCATTCTGATTGCAATTCCATACCTTCAAGAGCAGTTCAGCCTGTAGCTCCTTCATCTGGGGTCTTTCTGGCTAATGCAAGAAAGGTCTGAGACTTTTAGTACTTTCAACTCCTTCCCTGCCGTTTGCTCAGAAGAGAGTGGTGTGAAGGCCCCGCAGTTCCTCCCATTTCCCACATTAAAAGCAGGGAAAGGAGAGAGATGGAAGAGGAGAGACTCCATCTCTTTTTCCTTTTATGTGCTAATGAGCATATGCTTAGTAGTATGTACTGTGACAATGTAACTCATAGTGGAGGCTGAACACTCCAGCTGTGCTCTGCTTTCTGTACTACATTCTTTCATGTCTCCTTATGCCTCTTGTGTTCTGTTGTCATATTTGACTTCATTAACTTATTCATTAAGGTCTCTGTCCTTGGTGTCAACATGAGTTCTGCTTTCCGACATACGAGGAAATGGTAAGAGTCTATTAACATGTTTCCATAAGTCATACTCTTGCTGTAAAAGCAAAAATGATGTGCCAAATAATCTGTAGGAGGTATCTCACCCCAGGACAACCTAAAAGTGAACACATTCCTGCACCATCCTCAACATCTGTCAGTCAAAACAGTGTTATCCCATATACCTACCATAGTAACTGTACTCTGTGCAGTGAAAATGGATTGCTGAGGCAGGTGGCTTAGTTGACATCTAGTTGAGTGACAGATGTAGTATTCGTGAGGGAAGACAGTGATGTGTACTTTTATTTCTTTATAGACAAGTTTCTCCTCCAGGGTTTTGGTAGGTGTTAATCATATTTTTCATACAGGAACAAGAAATTTAGCCTATTTGTTCGCAGTTTTTATAGCCAGTGATGGAAGATAACCACCCATTTCAGACACTCATAACTGTTGCCAGTCCAACCTCTCCTTCTCAGAGAGTCAGATGTCTCTAACATTCACCTTTCAGGCTTACCTTTACCTGATTTTTTTGCATTGGAAAACCTGCACAAATGCCATCTTATTTTTGCCTTTGTTTATTTATTGCTGCCTGGAGTAGGGGAAAGGCTTCATGGTTTGTGTAGTTACCCCATTTGTACTAGTAGAGGACTTGAGGTGTCCATAGGGTTAACAAGACTCACTTATTCTTCCAGTGGGATGCTTTCACATTTCAGGTACCTCTTCTGAAAACTTTTAAAATCAGATGCCAGAATGGCGCAGCTACATAGTGTAAATGTGCTTTTCTAGGGTCCAGCCTGGCACAGACTGGCTTCACGTGTCCCTCCCTCCAAGGGTGTTTGCACAAGGCAAACTCTGTGGCTGTGGGAGTAGCCAGGGTGACTCTTGCCTGCCTTGAAGTCAGTGGTCTCATTCTTGAGTTTATTCCACCTCGTAGTGGCTGCTGCGACTGCCCAACTGCTCGAGCCCGGCACGTGGCCCGATCTCCCCTGGCACTCCTCTCATGCATTGGGGTGGGGACAGGTGGCAGAGAATCAGCTGCGTTGGCCTGGTTCCACTGAACAGTACCCCCAGGAGATCCTCCACGGCTCCTGCCTGGCAGCTTTCTGGCTGCCGCGTGCTGTTGAGACATAGCAAGAGCAGCCAGAGATGAGAACTGAGCCTGTTATCTTCTTATTTGGAACAGCATAATTTGAAAGCAGATTATGTTTCTCTTTGAAGGGTAAATGACCTAAAGTGTATTAAAAAAAGTTATCCCACAGTGGATTATGCTGGAAAATATTTAGCGATGCATTTTGTTTCACAGCATGCAGTGGAGCTGTGTTGCAGTGTGCGACAGAATGAGAAGGCTAATACTTTATTTATTTGAAATGAGTACAGTGGGGGAGGGGATAAGAAGCAAAAGGTGGTTATTAGCATTCACCAATGTGTCTCTGGGGGTACCCACACTTTCTGCCCTCTCAGCCTCCCTTTCCTGAGAGCAGTGGCTAGTTTGGTAGTCACAGCAGCTTGGAACCGCAATTAAGAGTTCATACCCTCAGGACAGCAAGCAGTACCTTAGTTAATAAAGATAAAGGAAGAAGGGAATAAAAGGTGGAGGAGATAAGAAGGAAATAAAAGGTGGAGGAGGAAGAAGGGGAGTGGATTCCTACGGATTAATTTCAAAGAAAGGAGTATACCTACGGAATCATTCGCATACCACATGCATGTTTCTTTTAGTTCTCCAGTCCTCTGGCTAATTAAATCACAGTCCGTGGTTGAAGAACAGTACATCATGCTGTGTTTTGTTTTACTGGAAAGTGTTCTTATAGGTTTAAAAATTGATACTGTTGTTCATTGTTACCCTTTAAATACCATGGGAAAAAAAGGGAGACTGATTTATACCTGGTGAGAAAGTTTGATAGTTTTTTGTCTGACCTGAGTAATTCAGATAGAAGCCCAAATCTGCATGTGGGAATGTCAATGAGTGATAACATATACTGCTTCTTTTAAAGTCATATCTATGAATGCATATGCATTCATAAAATAAATACTTACATTTTTGGCTACCGCTGTGTCAGAAAAGACATAAGCCTTTTTAATTTCTTTTTTTCTGCCCAGACTAAAGGAATAATTCTCCTAATCTTACTGAAGTTCTGCTCACTGAGTTCAGATGATGGAAACGGAGGGATGGCCAAACTTTCTTCTCTTTATTAACCTTTGTTTTCTATTCCTTAACAACTCAATATGTTTAAAATGTATTAAATATGCAGTTCTAGAGTAAGAGAGCAGAGTGATTACCGGGAGTATCTGATATATTTCAGTCCACAGTACTTTTATTATATCACCTTTTTGTGATAAGCAAAGGTAGAGGTTGGATTCTGCCCTTATTTAGGTGCCTCCTATCATCCCGTGCTCAAGTGGTATTCATGCAAATATTTGTCCATCTGCTTGCACAGAGAGTATGCATCTGTGATGCATATAAAGTGTATATTTGCCTTTGTACTTGAATTTAAAAACTCTTGCTATTCTAGTTCCTCTTGGGAAAGGAATGTATATTATTTCTTCTCTATTCCTTTTGTTTCATTTGAAGGAGTATGCAGCAGGGGTTACTTCTGGAACCTGAGACTTTCCTCAGTTTGAGGTTTAGTTAGGATTCTTCATGGAACTGTGATTCTTTGTATGCTTTACTTTTTTGTGATCTTCTGTTTTACCCATGAAATGTGGAGTGATGTTTCCTTTTTGTGTTTGGTTTAAAAAAATCCCAGGGTTATACTTTATGTCCCTTAGAGCTGTTTAGTGTGTATTCTTGAGCCAAGCCCATTTGGTCTGAACTGAAAATCTAGGCAGTTAATATGAGCAGTTCCAAAATTACAGTGCAGTCACCTGTTGACTCTGACGATCACTTAAAAAAAAAATTAATATGCAGAGGATTAAAAAATAGAGTAGACTCTATTAAGTTTTCTACTTTAAAATATTACATCTATTGTGGACAGGGATAGCAATGAGTACATTAAAATTAATAGGCCCCAAGATAGTAGAAAGATGAATTCACTGGGAGTGTGATATCTTGGCATTGAAAAAGAAAGTTTGAAACTTTTCCTCGTGTCTCTGTATTGCTTGGCTTGTGATGATCCACAGAGGACTGATTGGTCATTCAGAGTTGCCATGGGAAGTACTGTATAATTTGTCTGCCAAGTCAAGTTACATTAACTTCTGGCCACAGAGAACATGTGAGGCATACAGAGGAGATATGGTGGTAGCTTAGAGTTAAGAATCTTGTGCAGACCTTTTCAAAACAGTGATGTGGAAAGCATGAAGAGGCTTGAGAAAGTGAAAAGGGATGAAGAAGGCCACCTTTCAGAAGCTTGGAACTCCTTGCCATGAAACAACTTTGAAATGCCTGACTAGCTTGTATGTGAGAGCTGCTTGAGCAGCAGAAAAAGTTAAGTGAAAGCATATTTTAGGTATGGAAATGAAGGTTTGTAATTTGCATGGTTACAATAGGGCATATTATAACATTTGTCTTTACTACAAAATACTTTGATGAGTCACACATGACTAGGAATGATTATACTACCATGAAGTATTATGAGGATAAAAAGGATCAGTGAATCATAGTGCAGCTGGTAGTGTAGAGTTGCCTGGTTTCATAGTTCCATTATTCAGGGGTTGATGGCTAAGAAGCAATATCCTGACTACTGTTTTGTACATATGTATGTGCTTTAGCAGCATTTAAGGTACTTAAATACATTTAATTACACAGTCTATTCCCTAATTGAACTCACCAGTACAATGATACCTTGAGTACCTACATGAGGAAGTCCAGAAAAGAACAAAACTGATTTCCCTGCAGAACCTGCTCTGAAAGATGCATCCTCTCAAACGCAGAGGAGTTTACTAATGCTGCGGTGTTTTCATGAAGTTGAACTACTGTAACAGCTTGATAAACATTTACAAGTTGAAGTGCTTTTCCATATTTCTTGAGCTCTGTCACCTGAACTTGGACAAGCTCCCCTCTGCCTACCAACCCTTAACCACAGATTTTCATACCCTTTTCTGGCCTCTTCACTGGCTGCTGTGTGGCATCTAGTTACTTCAGACTCACTGTCTTTCAGATCCAAGGACTTCAGTGTTTTTCATTCAGCAGACCAAGTTCAAATAATGTTGCTGAACCATAGGTTGCAGTTCAGCATTGTATGTAACACAGTGTAGGTGAGAACTACTCCTGAACAGGAGTTATTTCCCCCCACCCTCGTCTGCACACTTTTACTGTATCATTTCTATCAGATCTAGTGATCTGTGGCTAAACAGTGAGCCTGTTCACTGCAATGGTCCAAAGGGAAACAATGGAAAAAATTTAATGACCTGTTGACCGAACCGCGTCGCCCAATATGCAGATAGTCCATGGATCTAACTTTGGAGGAGGATGAAATACATGACTGCCCTTTTTAGTGATGCACCATCATAAGTGTGGAGTAAGAATATGAAACTATCTATGGAAGTACTTTGCCACTCTGACTTGTGAAGGTGTCACTCTTTCACATCCAAGCTGCTGTTATTATTCCTCAGGTGAAGAAGTTAATGCCAGGTGCTTGGTGTGTGTGAATTACAAGTGAGACTCTTCAGAGGAGTGAGATGTTTTTACTATTTCTCTATCTGTACCTCACCTTCCTGATGATTAAGGACCCATTATCAGCTGTTTCCTGGAGTCTAGCTGCGTTGGCCACTATAGTTGGAGAAAAAAACTCCTCTGTTATCTACTGGGAAGAGGCACTGTGCAAGGGATCCACAGCCAGAGCTGGCTTTCAAGTTGTGTGTTTGATTACACCCAAATACTTTTTTTTCATTCTTTTAAAAAACCCCATACTTATTGTAAAAATAGCTGCAGAGGTAAATATTTCACCATGTCCTATATGGAGACCAGTTTAGAGATGACAATCAGTGGAGCTGGTTGTTCAACTCCTAAATTCCAGCTATCAGTGACCCTGACCTGGAGTTATACACAGGCCAGTGGCTTAATAGCCGCCAAAGGACCTGCTCTCTGTGAATGTACATTATGCGTATTGGAAGTTGTTGCACTTTGCTCTCCATGACAGTTGGTTGCAACAAGATCTGTATTTTGCATACGTGTCTCGTTTACTTAAATGCATTTATTCCTCATTTTCATTGACTGCCCTCTTCTTTTGCTGTGACTATCAGTGACTGGTTCTTCATTTGCTGCTTGTGTACCAGTCCTGATTTTATAGATGTCCTTTTTCAGAGCTCAAAAGCACTTAATCTCTCCCTGAATGGAATCCACTTACCATTCTTATTCTTATCACCTTTCCCTGTGCCTTTTAAGTTCTCCAGTGCCTGTTTTGAAACACTGAGTAAAAGAGAGGGGTGGTGCCACAACTGCCTGCAGTGCTCAAAGTTTATATGCTTGAGTTTGTTCTGTGGCATAACAGTGTTTTGGTTTTTATTCTTTCCTTAATCAGTTGTAACATTGTGTTTGCCAGTTGAATATCTGCTGAGCACTGAGCTGACATTTCCAGAGAGCTGTCCACAGTGACTCCATGAATTCTTTCCTGAGCTGTAGCTAATTTAGACTCTATTACTGTGTATGTAGTTACAGTTATTTTTCCCTATTTGTATTTCTTTGCACTTACCGATGTTGAATTTCATCTGCCATTTTACCAGCCAGCCACTTGAGATTCACCTGCAGCACTTTGTACATCTGACTATTCTGAATAATTCTGTACAGACTCCACACTTTTCCACTCTTATGCCCACATCAGTTCTGGACACATTCCCTATTGCTTGCCTCTGCTCTTGTGGCAGAAGAGTTTGTGACTAGCAGGAAAATGAAGGTTGTATGTTCTCATTTGTGGCAGGAAAATTTGATGGAATGTTACTGAAAAGTCTTGCTCAAAAACATTCTGGCAATGTGATAATATACAAGCCTAAACAGTTGAATAGAGAATATGAAGGTTGTTGCTAGAAGTCATAGGTAATTATGGTTCAGGTCAGAGCTGTGTGAGAAGTCTAGTAACATTAGCAATTCCTAATGCTGGTTACCCAACATCCATGACACTCTGAGTGTGTGTTAGTCAGCGTCAGCTGATCTGCTGTAGGTGTATCTGTTCTGGAATATTCTGAATGACTCTCTAGGTTCTATTAACTCTGTTGAACAGACCTCCACTGACTGAGAGTTGAGGTACAGATACCATCTTGTATGCAGACATGGTGTCAGCTTTGTGAAGCATCACTCTTACCATAAGCTGTTGTGTTTTAACTGTAATTCTGTTACATTTGTTTTTTGAGCAAATCTTAGGAAATTAAACATCCTGCTTTATTTCAAGAGGAATGTATTGTCTGTCACGTCATTAAATACTTTGGTTTTGGCTTGGTGGGAAACAGGGTTAAAGCAATCTTGATTCAATACTAACTAAGAATGGCAAGTTTAGCTGGTGAATTGGAAAAGTCAGTTGTTGTCATATCCCTGATGAGATGCTAACACGCTTAAAGGCTAAGTACTAGAATACTGTGAAGATTTTTTTTCTTCTTTATGTCTCCAGTTTTCCTGTTTTTTATGGAATGCTAGTAATCTATAAATGTAACAAGTCGAATGCAAAACAAATTGTGGTTCTGGTATGTGGAAAACTGTCTTTGCATTGGTCACTTTATTTTTTTGTTAAAACATCCAAGGCTGCAGTGACAGGAAGATAATTTCTTTTCTTAACAGACAGCACATTAGAACCATGAAAGAAACATCATGTAATTGTTTGAAAGTCCTGTCTATTCTAGAGAAGGACAACTGATGTTTATATAGCTGAACAATGTGAAATATACAGCTTCTTTGGGAATTCCAAAATAGAAAAAAGTTGGACCTCCAGACCTGAACTTTTAATGTGAAAGGGACTGTCTGTGGTTTTGTACCATTTTCTGCTCATCAGCATTCAGCAACACTGCAGGATAGAGGAAAAATACAGAAGCATAAGAAAAAGATAAAAGGAGACTGTGAGCTGAAAAAAGATAAATGACTTTGCCGTCAGTGCAGTGTAATGAAAATCACATCAGTGCTTGGCAATGCACAATTGCCCAGTATGGCTAACCCAGACAGTGTTTTAAGTAAAATACACTGATTGCAGGGGAAATAGGTGTCCTGATTCTGTAAAGTCATAAGAATGAGTGTGACTTACGTGTTTAGTATCTGTTCAGTTATTGGCTTTGGCAATAATGGATTTCGTTGTTGCCAAGGTAAAGCCTGTTACAGCTCCACTTGGGTTTGTTTGGGCTGGGTATAAAAAGATTCTTCAAGCAGCATACGCTCACCTTAGAAGGATAAAACAATTACTTGTTTGGTAACACACACAAAAGATACGTAGGAGTTAATGAGCTTTCTAGGCTCAGTGTTCGTGTGTGCCCTGCACTGCTCACAGTCTTTGCTAGCCTGGCAGGCTTTGGCTGGAGAGGAAGGATTGTCCTGCATGGCTCCTTTCAGTAGATCCTCAGTGTCTTCCACCAGCTCTGATGGTGCTGATGGTGGTGATGACTGGAGGTGATGATTCCCGGTGGGACCAGCTAAGATCTCTGTATGGTTTTATACCTTTGTGTTGATATTTTCTTCTTGAATCCCTGAGCTAGCAAGGATGTTGTCTTGATACTCTTAACCTCTGTAACTTGCATGTTTTTTATCTGCCTCCAGGCTTTCTCATTGCTCTTCTTCAGTAGTTACACAGGTAGGCAATACCAGAGCTGGACCTTGGCATGCAGGCAGTTGAACCCTGGGGTGGTGAAGGCAGAGTTAGCAGAGAGGGTTATAGGCTATAGTGGGAGTATTTACATGACGGAGTTACACTGTAATTGAAAGTGATATTAAAAAAATAATTTTAGTAAACTTACCATTTTCACTTTTTCAAAAGAAATAATAGAAGTACCTTTTCTGTGTTATTTTCAAATGATACTAATGTTTCAAATTATTATGCATTGGCACAGCGCTGCACTGTTTGTGGCAAATGCACAATGGAAACATAATTCATTTTAGAATTTGCCTATACTGGAATCAAAACACAAAAAGGAATCCACAACAACTTTGAAAGACTTTCGCAAACTTGCATTTTGTTCCGATTGGATCTGACAATGTATTTTTAATGAATGTAGTCTTGAACATCTGCAAACTGTTTGCAAGCTGGAATTTTCTTTTCAAATAGCTGACTGTGGAATCACAGACTCTGTAATCATGGATACTGTGTCGCCACGGTACCTATTTGCAATATAATAATATAATAATCATAATAATAGCAATAATGAAATCCCTTCCCTCCCAGTTAAAATTCAATGTTCTGGATAGCATTTCATATTAGTATAATGTGCTATTGGCTGTTTGTCATTGCTCACAGATGACTGCAAATGGCCTCCAAACACCTTGTACAGCTGAAAGTACACTCATTTTCTGGGTTATTCCTCTTCAGCTTCTTCGTTTTAGTAAGTAAGTGAGTCCCAGAATCCACAAGTGTAGAGGAAACTTCTGAACCAGAGCACTTTTTTCTTTTCAGATTAGACTACAATGTGAAATTGAAAGTGGTATAAAAATAATTGTAGCAAATGTACCAATTTCATTTTATAAAAAAAATATAAAAGTACCTGTTGGAAGCCTTGTTTTTGTGTCCACAAAATGAACTCAGGTTGCTGCTAACTATCTCATCATGGGAGTTAAATGAGACAAAATTGTTCACAGGGTCATACTGTTCTATCAATTTCTGTACTTTCTAAATGTTCGTGTGATATTGATTGTTGTAGATTTGAAGTCCTTAAATACATCCATATGAATGCAGTGCATTGAGCAACTAGGAAAGCTACCACTATATATAAACTAGCAGGGATAGGTAACATAGCCACTAAGGTCAGGTGTAGAGATGCCACTGATTTAAATGGAGTGACTGTATAGTTGTGATCACACGGTGTAACGTGGGAGTAAATGCATCACAGATTAACTCTTCAAACCTAGCAGTGTTCAGTGCAGTCAAAGCCTTAATCATATATTTACTTTCTTGGCTCAATTTTCTTTTTAAGATGCAGAACCAAAAGGGAGTGAAGTGCTATCACATCTTTTCCTCGCTGTGCTTACTGGCTTGCTTACATGAGTGACCTGGTAACTTGATCTATTCCTGAGCCCACAGTGACCTAGGATTTGGAGTTTGTTCCAGAATACCTACTCTGTCTAGCATGTGATGACGATGCTTCATTTTTTATGAGCTCAAAGGCCACCACCTATTAAACTGCTATTTTTCCATTGAGTACTACCCTAGAGCTTTTGGAATGTCTACTGCTCAAGAGTCTCAAAAACCCTTAGCCATCTCACCAGTCATGTTAAAGAGCAGCAATCAGGGTAATTGCTCAGGATCTCTTATGTCAGCGTGCTTTGCAGAGTATGTAGGTGCATTGGTGAAACTTGGGTCAGAGAAAACCAATGGAGCAGCCTTTGCTGCTTCTTGAGGGTCTGTGGTACGGTGTTTGGATACAGAAAATGATGGGGAAAAATGTGGAGAATGATGACTGTTCAGCTGACTTGTAGCTATTTCACAGCTCATATTTGACCCCATTACTGCGTTGGCGTAAAATGGGGAAGCACATCTGTTCTTTTTAGGGAGAGGTGAGTAATCCTCAGTGGAGTACAGTGCAAGTACAGCATGGTGATCCCTTAATGGGTACTAATTTAGCTGTCTCTGGAACAAAGAGTGGGATAGCAGTGTCAGCAGAGCATCATGTCCCAGGTCATTTACTGTGCTGCAAGTCAAGGCTTATTAGCTCAGACATGGCTCTGCTTCTGCTGTGCACGTGTCTCTGAGTGATGCTGGACCGTAACACAGTGATGCCAGCATGCCTGCTAGCTCCTCTGTGCCATGCTCTGCTGCCCAGGTGAGCTCTCTCCTCACAAGCATGGTCCAAGCGGCTGCTGAGGTTACTCATGTCTCCATGTTCCCTCTTCTCCAAAAGCTTACCATTCTTTGAGACTGAGCTCACCAATGATCTTGTGGTTATCTTGGACTTTTTTTGCAAGTAATGACGTCCTTTCGTTAGCAAGAAAAAACAGAGATTAATAATTGCTTAACATAATCTGTGACTACTAACCTTTTAAATTTTTTTTTTTCATAAGCAAGCTGGGCAGTGATCAAATGCAGCTGTAGAAGTCACGAGGCCGGTTTGGATTTGTAAGCGTGAGGCGAGGAGGCACTTGGGAGGAGCAGCTGGCTGGGTGGTGTCCTGAAGTACATCTGCTGGAGGCTGACTGTCTGTCCTAGACTTAATCCTTTGGGCTGCTGACAATGGGATTGAACCAGGGACCCTTCCAGTCCTTGAACCAGGGGACATTTTAAGGTTTGGCCTTTCATTTAAGGGGGAATCAATCAACACTGTGAGCATGCAATCCAGCAGCAGTGCTTCTCCCTGGGATTTTTTTCTTGTTGCCTCATTGTTTTGGTTTTTTTTACCCTTAACTCTGCCTAATAGGAAACAGCAGCTTTGAAGACCCTTATGGGAAAAGTGTAGTAGAAATTTTAGAGGCAGTAGCAACAAGCTACTTGAGAGCTTTAGGTGAAACTGGTGGCAGAATATTAGTCTGTGATATTTATACAGGTTTTTTTCTGGAAGCTTCTGGTAGGAGTTTCCTTCACTTCATGGGCTGATCTGAAGACTCTCAACTTGTTATTAGTTTATACTTTCTCAGCCTGGCTCCTTCAGTCCCTGGCTGTTTTTAGTAATATTCCTACATCCTCATGGCATTAATGACAGTTTGCTGCTTAGAGAAGTCAAATTTTCAAGCACAGGGGTCCCAAGTCTCACTGAAGCTTTGTTGCAGATAATTGGAGTACACAAAATGCAGGTAGCATCAGACCATTCCTCCTTCTCTTCCATTGCCCTGCCAACAATAGAGCCAAGCACCAGAAACTTGGGGTAAAGGATACTTGAGGCCCTGTTTTGATACACTAAACCTAGAGAAAGCCTCTTTACAAAGTCCCAGCTTGATCCTTTCCAGAGTTTATATCCTGCAGAAGCTTCCAAAAGATTTTGCATTTCTTGGTGTCAGCACTTGCTAAGTGGGCAAATGCTCTTACTGCCCGTACACTGTTGATATTGCCCCCAGTAATTGTTCTTGTTAGTTTGCAGATCCTCCAGTTGTACACACAATTTATGCTGTGGGCACAGATAGGATGAGAGCAAATAAAGCTTGCCGTTTTCAAGGCTTGCCTTGCACTGTGCAGTTGAGGTGTGCCTCGTGAGAGGGAATGCTGTCTTAGACTCTAAGAAAGTGTTAAAATGAGAGAGACTAATGAAGCTGTTATATTGATGTGAATGTCAGCTGGAAGCTAAGCAGGGGAATAGCTTTCTTCATCAGCGAGGAAAAGAGGAGGAAGGACTGTTCAAATGACTGCGATCTGCTCCACTGTCAGCAAAGGAACATATCTATGCAGTCTGTTTTGTTGTGCTAAGAAGTGAATTGTGGAAAAGATGCCTTTGTCTTCCTATTTCCCTAATTGACAGTGCGAGTTCAGCTTTGCCTGTGGTATGACCACCGTGCTTGCAGCATCTAAATGTTTGGAAACCAGGTTTCAGAAATAAAGCTCTGCTTTCCATCTTCCTGTAATCCGTTGGACCCCATTGTTGCTTTGTGCTACTTAGCTTCCCAGGGAAAGAATTGACTTGACGTTTTTATAAGAAAAGGTTTTAATCCCGTTTTTCTTAGATGTGAACCTGTTCTAAACAAACTATTTTATCTAAGCACATCAGTGTGAAGGAAGAGGTCAGCTGTCAATAAATTGTTCTATTTTAGAAAGCCTGTGTGATGGTAATCCAGACCTAGTTTAATCTCAGCTGGTTAGCAGACTGGCTACCTGTCCAGATGTATACCAGATGTGGTGTTTGAGCTGTGGCTGATCAAAAAGTGTTAGCAAATCAGCCTTTTCCATAGGTATCCAGACGATGTTGTTGATTAACTTGCATCTTCCTAGTAGGAAACATGGCCTGAGTAGTGGAATTTTTAAGATGATTAATGTAATTTGAATGATAAAATGTGCAAAAAGAGTTTTTCATAACCATAAACATCTGAGCATTTCATATACTGGAAGTGATTTGATTAATAACCCTGCAGTTAAACATTTTATAGTATTTTATTTGAATTTAAATGATTCACATGTTGTTCTATTAATGTGTGTTCTGTAGATTAAAACCAGCATGTCTCAGCCTTGTTTATCGCATTTGTCTATGTTTCTATATGTCAGAGTACTTGAATTTTGCAGCTTCTTCTGTCTTAAGGTGCAAAAAGTCTCTGTTTGCCAGTTTAGATTCTTTGTGTATATATGATGTGCTGCTTCTCATCTGTGTCTCTGCTGACTGCTGCTTAGGAGGTTAATCACTTTGGTTGTGGCCTTGATCTTTCTCAGGTGGGAGTCCTGAGATAGGAATAATGTTCTAAGTGGTTCAGCCCTTCTGTTTTGCTTTCTTTCTTTATAATTGTGATTTGCCTTTGGAATTTTTTTTTTCTCTTCTAATTCTCATGTTTTACACTGAGATTGGTGTGCTCAGAAGGCGGCTGGAATCCTTCCAGCCATGGGTTGGAGACATTATTGATAGATGACTGCCTCTTCCCTAATTTATCTTCTCTGGCCGAAGTGCTCATTCTGCCCGTGGTTTTGTCAGAGGCTAGTTGTGTAAAAGTGTTTGGGTACTATTAGCACATTTAGCTTTTTTGTTTTATTTTTATATTGTTCTGTGGACTTGGAGGATGTTTAAAAACATTTAAAATATTAGTTGAGAGTCAGAGCCTTTAATGAAGTGTTTTTTAGTCTGTGTCCATACAAAAGATTTGATTTTTTTCCTTATTTCATAGCTTATGGATTTTGCTTTTGCTGGCTGAATTGTTTGTGTCTTTGCTCCAACAAAGCCTGAAGGAACTCTCGCTGTTGATACGGTTGCTGCTCTTCCTGATGTAACCTGTTTCTGGTTATGTTGTGGATTTCATACCAGTCAGAGCACAGAATTTCCCACGTGCATATTTTTCTCTCTCCTAAAGGGCTAGGTGCAGTTTTTCAAATAGTATTGTGGGCTCCATCCAGCACAATGCAGACTTCTCTACAAAATCCTGAGTTTCCTCGGTGCCAACAAGTATTAAAGGGTACTTTAAAACTGAGCACCTTGCAGTATTAATCTGTTTATATTGCAAACAGTTTTCCTATTAGGTTTACAAGTAGCTCACAAGATACTTTCCTGTGTTCCTTTTGCTCAATGCTGCTACTATAAGCTATACATTGAGTAAATGCATATGAGCTCACAAATAAGCTGTGCTTTTCTGCTTTCCGTTTCTTGGGACTGTATTTTGTCATTGATTCTCTTTATTTGCTGCAGATTTTTTTAATTGTTTTTTTTTTTTCCTAATACTGATCAAGATTACTGCAAGCACATGATGAGTAAGGTGAAATGTTTATTTGCCAAACTGTGGTTTCCGCTATGGTTGTGCTGAGTTTATGTGAAACATGAAAGTACTGACATGCTGTTACAGTCATCTTCGCTGTATTGTCATGTGCAGCCTGTCTCCAGCTCCTCACAGTTTTTTTGTTATTCTCTGGACAAGTACATCACTTTACTCAGTAGCTATTTTGTAGGGGACCACTTAATTGAAATCTTTAAAAGTAATTGCTTTTAAGTGGATAATAAAATAGCCTTTCACTTTAAACAAAGCTAAATAGTCTTCGCATGGTAGCCACTTGACAAAAAATGCTATTGTGGGAATGGCATGGTTAGTCTTAGACCTGAGTGAATGTGGGGAACTTCAGTTTTCAGAATGTCTTCTGTAGTTGAGCAACTTCAGGGATAAAGGTTTACAGTTTGGGATACAGTTTAGGTCTGGTTTTTGAAAAGAAAAAAACCCAGAAAACACAGGAGGAACCTGAAAACATAATATATTTTTTTTATTTGTAATGGACAAGGTGCTGTTTTCCATAAAACATGTTTTAGGAGTAGTAATTTGATGATTTATGATGAAAAGATGATTTATCAATTTGGGGCACTGAAAGAAATTCCAAGTTCTATTTCCAGCTCTTTTTCAGATTTTTCTTGTTGATATTAAGCCCATCTTTCTGCATCCTGCTTTTATAAAATGGAGATAATAACAGTTCATTTCCCCCATGTTTTGCCTGTCTCTTTTCAGACAGAAAGATCTGAGAATAACAGTCAACTCTTGCTCCTATTTATGTAGCCGTCTGAGCACAGGGGAACCTCGTTGTCATATTGAAGCCTCTAGACAATGCCAAAATATAAATTAGCAGTTATTATGGTTGCAGATTATAATTTCAGATGGAATCCCTTCCATCTGTGTGCTTGTGAAAGAGCAGTCTCTAGCCAGGTGAAACAGGTCATGCTGTAGGACTGCTGAACGTTAGCACTTCTTAGCACTTTCTTTAAACTACTGTACTTCTGTAACTGTGTTTTATCCAGGAATAGGTGAATTATTCTTTATGAATGATGTGCAATGTGAATGCTTTGACTATAAAACAGCCAATGAAAAATACTCTGAGTAAGAGAATTCTTTTAAATGTCAGTTCAATCCCAGTCCAACCTCAGGAAATGGAAACTGGCATTAACCCTTGAGATATATCTACTGCAGATTTTTCCTGGAGGAAAAAGCCACTCTCACATTATCTGACCACTGATGTTGTGATACAGAGTTTTTATATGTAATAGGTAAATAATGTAAATCTTTGTACTTTGTTTCTTAAAGCTATGCTCATTTTTCTCCTTCTACAAAGAACTGAAAGGAGCTTTAACCACTAAGAATCTCAACAATTTAGACACAGTAATGAAGTTTTTCCTCCTAGGTTGAAGTTCTAGGTTGAGAATAACTCAAATTTGTCTGTATCTAGTCTATTATGGTCCTCTCTTCTCTCCACCAATGCTTTCTCATGCTGGCTGTAGCACTGACCCGATGAGTGGCCAGGTGAGGAAGCTGGGCTACCTGGTCACTACCCACCCGGTTGGTATAGTTACCTGACTCATCTGGTTGACAGCTTGCTGTGAGATGAGATGAACTGTCGTGCTGATGTAACAGGAGAGTTGGGGCTCAATGACAGAGTATGTGGTGGTGGGATCGTGGCAGTCTTAGCTGGCTGGAATGGCTATGAAATGGTGTCTGTAATTACATTTGCTATACATCAGTTGATAACATGTTCACTTTCTGTCCCTCAGCCATTTCAACAAGATGATACAGATTCTGAGTGCTCTAAATTAATCTTAATGGCACTGTGGGCTGTGACATAGCCAGTATTTTATTTTACGCCGGTTGAGCATTGGTTGGATTTATATATGAGTGCAGGTCATTAACTTTCCAAAGTATTTTATGATCTCAAGTTAGAAATTGTAGCATGTCTGCATGACAGTTTTGCCTCCTGGTGGAATATATTTTTGGACCTTTGGCTGGAGTCATTAGCAAACACTTGCATTTGTTTTTGTTCAGATGAGAAATTGATGAGGCAACTAGATGCTTCTCCCATGCAGTCATGTTTATTTTGGAAGGAGATGCACAGAACGATTTCACAACTCTGAAAATACATGGCAGTCTCTTTGCTTAGTATTCCTCATTTCTCCACTGTCAGACGGAACCCCAGAAGTTTCTTCCACTTTTTTCTCCTTCGGGGTCATGCTACGAGTTTTTATCGAGGAACATCTGCTGTGTCTGTTCAAAGCCTCTTTCCTGTTGCCCTGCAACAATGTTCAGGAACCCATGTGTTTGCATTTAGCTTCCTAAGACACTTCTACCAGTATCATGCCTTCCATGACCATTTCTTTCAAATAAACTTTATTTTTAGTGGCAAATTCTCTTGTTTTAACTGGTTTACTGAACTAGTTAAGTCTGTCTTGAATGAGGATGCAAAGATGCATCCTTATGTTTACTTTACTAAGCATCCAGATGCTCACTTTAAAAAAACCTCTGCCCATTCTCCAGCAAAACAGTTTCCTCAGAAAGCATCAGATCATTGAACTCTCACTGTTTCCAGCTGGCTTTAAAAAAACATTCCTAAATTTATTAAAACATTTTTGGTTCTAATCATATCCAAAAAAAGGCTCGGTGCAGTGCTGTGTGTGTGACTGCTCAGTTTAGAGAAAAGTCATCTTCTTATAAAGATGAGCTGTCCCTTCGGTATTCAATAAGCGCATTTCATTACAATACAGTCTCTTTTGGGTATTGTCCATGATGAATAATGAATAGGAGATTGAAACAAGGCATTTTTCTGTCATTTCCTCCCTTTATCAACTATGTTCACTACAGCAGAATTGATATTTCACTGCAGCTACCTCTCTCTCCTTCACTCGTTAATGTTGTAAAATTTACTGCATTTGAATGCACACATGTGAAACAACTCATTCTTAGTGGAACTTGGCTTGTAGCTTGTTAGTATATGTAGTGAAGTGTTATCTCTGTTGAAGTTACCACATTTAAAAACTCATTTGAGATGCAGTGCCTTGTTCACAGAAGTGACCCAGGCTGGTCTCAGCCAAGACTGTTGCATCCAGACATCTGTCTGCTATATTAAATGCATAATGTGAACGTCTGTAACAATAATAAAAGCAATACCTGTGCCTAAGATAGCGAGCAAAATAATGATAAAAGAGATCTCAGATCATCAAGGAAATTGGAGCTTTTAAGTACAGAGGCAATGCACGTGTTTTTCAGCTGAGAGTGTCACTTGCTGCAGAAATATTATGGATCTTGAAATAAAGAGCATAAGACTATTTTCTTCCCTTTTATAAAATTTTTAAGTGGCTGCTCTATTGAAATGTTAGGGCGTTCTGAAACAGGTAAATGCATGTTTGAGGTCAAACACGTATTTTAAATTTAAACATATGCCTAAGTGCTTTCCTGAACTGAGATTTTTAAATTACTGTGAGTGAGATCCCAGATGTACCAGCACTGGGTTGAGCCTGTGGGTATAGTCACGCAGAGGGCTGGAGCTTGTTTGGAGGGGCCTCCCAAGAGCAGTGCTTCACGAGGAGTCTGCTGTCTTTGAGAAGGGAATTAAAAAACAAGCATTATTCCCAGGGTGGCATTGCTGACACCAGTTGATGTGCAGAAACATCTGTTTTGTAATGGGAAAGCACTCTGAGCTGCTTTAAAACACCTGTCAAAGTTACTTTTAATTCTACTTGAAGTAGGTGGGAGGGGAAACTGTCTTTAATTGTGAAGTGAATTCCTGTGTTGATACGTTACCTAATCCATGCTTGTCTGAGAAAATGAGAAGATTTAAACCTGTCATCAGACTTTTGCTCAATTTCCATACCTTCATTTACTCCCAGTCTGTTCAAACTTAAGTATATGTAGGACAATGGACCAAAGATAGAAAAAAGGAAGGGAGGAAATTAGACGGCAGCAAAATAGGTAGAAGCCATAAGCCGTGTTTGCTTGGAAAGATGCTGTAATAGCGCCAAGCTAAAGGAGACAGAGATTCAGGTCTCTTGTGGTCCCACAGGCCTATGTGATCTGACAGCATTCAGGGCTGGGCAATAGCTCTCCATGGATGGGAGTACCTTCAAGAATGGTTTTGTGTAGTCACATGTGACAATGTCCACGGTGTAAGGTGGTGTGAACCAAGGGCTGGGATTATAGATGCATCTTCTCCCCTTGTCAGCAACAGAGCTGGCCTTGTATGTGGTGCTGTGGCAGAGATAGATACAGCAATGGTTACTGCTGTGTAAATTCTGCATCAGGATGCAGAGAACTGTTTTCCTTGTAGCACATGGGATATAAATGTAAGATCAGTTGTCCTGCTTCTCATGATTTGAACTCTCAGTGGTCATTACCAGAGTACCACCATTGGTTTTTTCTTTTTTTTTTTTTTCCTGTGCACTATCTAACAAGGACTGCTTGAGTGGTGATCTAAAAACATGGACTGTAGACATGGCAGATGCTGTTGGTGAAGGCTGCCTTGGCAGAAGTGTCCTTAGCCCAGGGGCTGGCTCAGTCGTGTCTCCTCTGAAAGGCTGATTTAAAGGCCCTGTGGTTAGCAAGAGTCATTCAGTTGAAGTCAGCGGGTGTTGTGTTACGCTGTTAGAGCCCAATGAGCCATCTGCTCTTGCAAGCCTTCCCTTGCTAAAACAGAGGTGCACTTTATTCCCTTGGAGCGGTATTTCTCATCCAGTGACCTGTGATCCCCCCAGGGCATCAGGAAAGGCAGTGACAGCAATTGGAGAGGTCTTAAAACATGGAAAAGATGGCTAAATACTTAAAGAAAAGCTGCCTTGCAGAATGAATGCAGACTATTATGAGATTATTACGATCAGCAAACTTTAGTGTTACAATACATAAAAGAATAAAAATATGTCTTGATATCAAACAAGGTGATGCTCCCCTATGAAGATAACACCATTCTAAGAATGAATGTTTCAAAGGGGATGCACACATGAAATAGAAGGTGGTGTAGAGAATAATGTCTTCAAGAGCAGGCTTCAAATGTAGGAGTGCATATTTAATTCTAAAATAAGGGGTGGGCTCTGGTATATGGCAGGCTTCAGGCTTGCAAGCCTTTAGTGTTAGATCCTGTTTTCCACCAGGTTGTCAGCTTCCTTAATTCCCTGGGGAAGCAGGTTGGCAGGATTGTGACACCTCTAGCAAAGGTTCTTAGTGTCTTCCTGTAGTGCCAAAGGGAGGACATACTGTGGTTCTCTCTGGTCTTCTTCATCTTTGGTGGTTTCCTGCAGAGGTAGAAGGTCAGACAACAGTCTTTCGCAATCAGACGTGTAAATAATGGGTTTTTACTTTTAATTTCTGTGGACAAAATGTTGAATGTATTCCATATTCCTCCTGCCTGCAAAGCAGAACTGAACAAAGCCTTCAATTTGACCTGAAATGTTTCACAGAATGTGATAAAAATGACTGCAGGTTTTTCTGTACTATTCTTCATCTCTTTCATACTTTTATTTTTTTTCCACGTACTTCAGTTTTAATTAAAAAAAAAGTCATTATTTTAAAATGTCAAAATAGAACAGTTTTATTTTTCTGAACCCATTCCTCTGTTTACTAGGTGCTGAAATTATCGCTAGTCTTTGGTACAGTGGAAACATTTTTAGTGAACATGCTATTGACCAGAAATTAAGATGTTCATTGCTATTTACAGTTTGTACTTGTCAGAATGTACCCATTGTACCTTGTATGTAATTACTAATTCACATTTTTTTGAAACACTCTGAGGTAATAAGACAAGAAAAACTATCTTTTTTTTTTTTCTTCTAAGTGATAACTTTCTTTTTGATGAATAATTTTAACCTGCTGTAGATACGAAGATTTTCTCATGCACAGTAGGTAATAACCTGATTTTAATTAGATGTGATTTGCTCTAAGTCTCTTGCACATTTCTCAGCATATATCACAACAATCCCCCACTATGGAAACAGCTCTCATTTTACAGTCACATTCATCTCTTCTGGTGACCTGGTATTACAAGTATTTTTAAATTACTTTGACTTATTTTATGGAACAAATGTTGAAATATTAAGACAGACTACAGAAAATGTTGCAATATATACAACTTATTTGTGAAAGCACACTTTTTGTACAGCAAATACTTTTGACTGACTATGGAGGAGTAGACTGTTGATCACTTATAACAAATACATGGAATTTACCATACAAGTTTCAGCAATATTTTATCTGATAATGCTCCCAAAGTCATTCTAAGAACTGAAGTTAGGTTACTAATACTTTAAATTAATCTTTAAGGATGATTTTTCTCTGGTGATATCTGAGTGTGGCTATTCTATTATCTTTAGTCAAAGTTACATATATATGAAAATAGCCCAGGGCTTCTGGAAACCAAACAAGGGGAGAAGACTTGTATTTTTGCTCACTTTAGAAAAGAATGAGAAAATATACATTGCACTGATTTGATTTGGGGTCTCTAATAACTTCTTGCTCTGCTGTTAGCAAATGTGAAAATGATCTCTAGTAAAGTGTTTATGGTCTCCCCCATCAGTGGCTGTATGGTATAAGAACAAGAGAGGTCTGGGTTGTAGGACTGCAAGTGCAAACTTAATTACTCGAACTTGTGGCAGGAAAGAGACAGTCTGGTTCCATTTATGAGAGAAATGAAAGCTTTGGATTTTTTTTTCATAGTAGTGAGAACTTCAGCTGAAGGACTGGCAATGGTTGCAAATGTTGGTACAAAGGAGTTAAAAAAACCCCAGAGTTTAGGTTGACTGTGTGAGCTTTGTTATATTCTTAGGGATTATGACAGTGTCATTACTAATATGATCCCTCATAACAGTTTTCTGTTTTTTTTTGTCATTTAGACACCTAGGGAACTACACTGCATCAGGACAACACCAATGTGTTATGAATTTGCCTTTGTCTGAACAGTCCCTACCTTTGTAATTCCCAGATGTGGAAGGTGCTCGGTCCAGGCTGTCAAGTGGCCATGGTGCTGAATGCCATCTTTGAGTTACCTCCCAGCCTCTGTCACCAGAGTTGCTATGAGATGCTGAGCAAGTCACATACAACTGGCACAGGTCTCATTTAGTCACTAATCATGTCTTTTCTTAATACCCAAACTAAGGCACCTGTGACCAGACTTAAAGCTGTATAAAGCGTTCACTGCCGCAATAAGATATAATGGGAACAGTGCTTTAAGGGTGTGCAATAAAACTGTTGAGTATACTTGACATTGAGAGGTGTCAAGATAGGCACCCAGAATTAGTCTCAGTCTCTCTTTGTTCTCCACTTTCTTACACGGAAATAACAGTATAACCTAATCTTGCAGAGATTGTGAAAAAAAACTTCACCAGTATTTGCAGGGCAGTAGGTGCCATTGCAGTGAGTGATGTATTATGCACTTAAGCTAGAAATCTATTTATCTTTGGTAGAGTAACATGTACTACTTTTATTTATGCTTATGTCTGACCCTGCAGAAGATTTTCTTTCTCATATTTAAATTTATGTAAGATTAAATTATTAGTATAGTGATCAAACAGCTTGTGGGAGAGTATATAACTATTACACATTATTTTTCAGTTTGTTATAAAGTAACACAACCTTCCTGCCTTTTGAAACGAAAGCAGAAAAAAAAATGGCGCTAAACAAATCTCATGTCTTAATCTTCATTCTGTTTTATTTACTTAAGCTCTTCTTTGGAGCAGTATCTGAAAACTTTACAGTTTTTATTACTTAACACTCAGAATCTTTGTATGAGCTAAGGAAACAGTATAATCCACAGTTTGTGGTCTTGGAGGTAAAACCTGGTGAAGATAAACCCATACACACTAAAGGAATTAGGGGCTTTAGAAGTTAGGGACTTTAGAAGTTAGGGGCTTCAATTTCAAGCTAATAGGTGCCAGCCTTTAGATGGAACTCTGGACCAATCTCCCTATATTGTGAATGATATCTGACAAGGTGTCATCCAAAACAGCCAGCTAGGTAGGCAGAGTGTCACGGACTGTCCCCTGTGGTAGCCCTCTGCTAACCAAGAGGGAATTTTCTGAGGTGAGGGGTATAGGTCTGTCATGGCTCCTCTGAGACTCCTGCATATATTTCATGTTCAGTGGTTGTTGGGTGAAAGGCAGAAGCAGGCCCAGCATTTGAAGATGGCCGGCATGCTTCGGCAATGCCTGTTGCCTCAGAGACCCTGAGACCTGGGCAAAGGCAGGGGTAATTTCTGAGCTGTGTTCCAGCTTCGGGGTGACCGTGGTGTGAACCATGGGGCCCTGGCAGTCTGGAGCTGTTCTGGGCAGGTAGAGAAGCACCCGGGGAAACCACAGACAAAATAAAACTGTATTCAGTCTTAGGCAGGTGGCAAATGAAGGTTTGCAGCATTGTGGTTTTTGAGCTTTGGTACCTGGGCTGCATCTCAGACACCACTGAATGCCTTTTCTGCATTTGCTAAAAGACACACGTAAGTTGAACCTTGATTTTTCTTGTATGTACCTATTTTTTCCCTTCCCTTCTGTTTTCCTATTCCTTATTATGGACACATTTGGCCACTGTCAAATTGAATAATTTTTTTGCATACTGGTTGGCTGACTCTTTTTTTTCCTAATTTGCTGATACACTCAACTGTGCCAGTAAAGCAATTATGCAAAATTGTGTATAAAGGTTTAATGATACAAAACAGTGTTCATCACAAATCTAATTGTGATTCTTACCATCTTTTCATAAACTGAAGATTTTGAGATGTTTGAATTAGGGTCTCTGTGGTTAATATCTATTTTGTTAAAAAATATATTTAGTTTAGCAAATAAGAGAACATTTAATGTACACGTCACTTTGGAAAGAAGCAATAAACAAAATAGGTACTTGGGGGTGTTCAGATAATGGTTTATATGCTTTTAGGTGGTGATTATGGGAAATCTGCTTTATTACATGTCTCATTAGGTTACACTGTTACCTGTTTTACATTACAAATTATAACTGTACGGTTGATTGTGCACTGAGTCTAATGTAATACAACGATAAAAATATGAAGATGGACCTAGGAACAAAGCAGAATAATGTGTCTGTATACTGAAAACAAAGAGATAGTGGGTTAAAACAGAACTGACAGGTATGGTATACCTGGTTTCCACTTGGATAACTGAATTGGTTCATGAAAAGAGCAGCAAAGCAAAACTGGGTAATGCTTTCACTGAAGCTGAAAATCCTACTGGCTTTGCTTGGTCCAGAATAGAGCATTTAGAAACATTTCAAAATTGATATTTCTCCTTCATATTTGCATCGATATTTTCTGATTTCTGCCCTGCTGCTTTCCTTGGAACCCTGGCTGGGATCTAATCCTACCCCGAAAAGTATTAGCAAGTCAGATATTATTATTAGGAGTGACATTTAGTAGAGTCTCGTTTATATCAGGTCATGATGTACTGCAGGGAGAGACCTTCTGCCACAGCCACTAGAGATGAAGCACACACTGCTTCCATCAGACAGCATATGAGGAGGGAGAACAAAAAGTGTCTCTCCTTTCTATCCCTTTCTTGGTTAAAAGTTCTCAGATGTATGTCCTCTTTGCACTAAGGAAGCGTTAAGCTGTAAGGCTGTAGCAAATAACCTGGCAGTGCTTTCTGCTATGTCCTTACTCAGGGTCACACCTGAGTGCTGAATTATGAAGGTGAGTTCTGTTCACTTGGGTGCTCCACGTAGTCAGATCTGTGAGCTGTTTTATACCAAGCACAACAGACTCTGGTTTGTATAAACAGCTTTAATTTACTGCTTTCTGAAAACAGAGGCCTGAAGCAGTCATGGAGGTTTCAGGAATGTTAATTGTTTGTGTACATGAACGAGCTTATAAATGGTTGTTTTTGCAGTCTTCCATAGCTCAACTGTGTCACTGTCAGAGGAAAGAGAATGATTATTTTTTTTTCTCCACAATCTACTAATACTTTCAGGGCTCTGCCTTTAACAAACCATGAACTTCTCTCCTACTGAGCCACTGCATCCTGCCTACATTCAGTGTAGGCAGAGACCCATTATACTAATCCAGTCTCCCATCATATCTCTAGCAAACATATGTAAGTGTTTTCTTTGTATATTTATTTTGATGCAAGGAATGTTAAGTCTTTTATTTGGCAACAAAAACAAATAAGAGATGGAGACTTCTGAACTTTTTAACCTTAATTGTGGAAGTTCTGGT
Source organism: Eurystomus gularis (assembly GCA_013400335.1). Taxonomy (NCBI): domain Eukaryota; kingdom Metazoa; phylum Chordata; class Aves; order Coraciiformes; family Coraciidae; genus Eurystomus; species Eurystomus gularis. The sequence continues at coordinate 263,358 of VZZY01018766.1, read as the reverse complement.
TTTCAGCTATGACATGTTTTGACAAAACTATGACAGTCACATTTGACTTTAAGAGAATAATCCTGGCACCTCACAACAACCTTAAAATAGTTCACCTCTGCAGGTAGGATATCTTTAAAATGTAGATACTGAAATGATCAGTCTTTTACTTTTTTTTTTTCACAGGTACGGTTATATGCAAGGCCTGATGCAATCCGAAGAGGATCAGGGGACTATGCTCTAAATATTACAAGAAGACTCATTGAATTTTATGAAGATTATTTTAAAGTGCCCTATTCCCTCCCCAAATTAGGTAAGATTTCCCCTAGAACGTGAAGTTCACCCAGAGATGGGAGATTATGTCAGCTTTTTTAAACAAAATTCAAGGCTGGAATGTGCTAGATTTCAAGGTAAGGAATGTTTGAGTTAATTTAGAAGGATCAATAAGTAAGGAATTTTTCATCTCTTCCTTGCAGAGGAAGGGAAGCCAGATTGTCCCCTTTCCAGGCTTACACTGAAAGTAGTGGGAAGCAGACACTAAAACAGTAAGACAATGGGAAGAGAGCTTGAGACCTTTCACTGATAAGTGGGTTGAATTTTTTTTTATGCTGTTTATTTTGGTCCTTTCATTAGATAGCCACTGGGAGATGTTTGTTCTTTAATATTTGTATCTTGATGCCTCAGCCCTCTGTTCCCTTAGGGGAACAGAATTGAAAATATTTTTGGAAACTGGGAACCTGTAACAGTGCAAGGTGGTATTTTTTTATGCTGGCTTATGTGATTTATTAATGGTGATTAGTACATATGCTTAATTGTATTGTTGCTTTTTGAAAGAATTGCTGTGAACTTGTTATGCTACTGAAGTGACCTAAATGTAAAAGCTGCCAATTTCTATTATTTTTTAGATAGTTTCTTCTTGTCCTTCTTTTCACCACAATCAGTTATTCTTGTGCATACTTGAATACTTTACACTATATTATTACACTGTCCCTCCTTTGGACCATGTTTGCTCAAGATCCAGAAAAGCCTATTGCTCAGCGGCAGGAAGAGAGTTTGTATTTGATCAGAAGTGTTAGAGTTGGAACCACAGGTGATCCTCCTAGGAACTTAGGGTCTATTTTATTAAATCTCTTGCCTGCTGAGTAGCTTTATTAGTCTTACAGCTAATGGTGTAGGAGATAGATAAAGTAATTGATGTTGCTAGATGAGGGTGTGTCATGGTTCAACCCCAGCTGGCAACGCAGCGGCTTGCTCACTCCTCCCCCTGGTGAGATAGGGAGGAGCAGAATATAATGACAGGCTCTTGGGTTGAGACAAGAACAGGGAAGGATCGCTTATCGATTATGGTCATGGGCAAAACAGACTTGATGTGGGAAGAAAAGTAATTTGTTACCAATCAAATAAGAGTAGGATAATGAGAAATACAACCAAATCTTAAAAACACCTTCCCCCCACCCATCCCTTCTTGCCAAGCTCAGTTTTATTCCCAGATGCTCTACCTGCTCCCCTGCAGTGGCACAGAGGGACAAGGAATGGGGGCTGCAGTCAGTTCACAACATGTTGTCTCTGCTACTCTTTCCTCATCAGGGGGAGGACTCCTCATACTCTTCCCCTGCTCCAGCATAGGGTCCCTCCCAGATGAGACAGTTCTCCACAAACTTCTCCAATGTGGGTCCTTCCCACAGGCTTCAGTTTTTCACAGACTGCTCCAGCATGGGTCCCTTGCATGGGGTGCAGTCCTCCAGAAACAGACTGCTTCAGTGTGGGCTTCCCACAGGGTCATAGCCTCCTTGGGGCATTCACCTGCTCCAGTGTGGGGTCCTCCATGGGTTGCAGGTGGATATCTATTCCACTGTTAACCTCCATGGGCTGAAGGGGGACATGCCTCACCATGGTCTTCATCATGGGCTTCAGGGGAATGCCTGGAGCACCTCCTCTCCCTCCTTCTTCACTGACCTTGGTGTCTGCAGTGTTGTTGCTGTCACATATTCTCACTCCTCTCTCTTGGTTGCAATCACTGTTGTGCAGCATTTTTCCCCTCTAAAATATATTATCCCAGAGGCACAGAATGGGATGAATAGTCACAAGTAAAGTTGTGCTTTTTCATCATGTATTTGTAGTAAAATTGATGAGGTAATATGAAATACTGCTTGAAGAATTTAGTTACTCTGTAGTGACACTATAAAAAATAGTTTACAAAGGTTTCTATAGTATAGTAAGGTGAAATTTATTTAGTGTAAATATGATAAGGAAAATTTCAAAAGTTCCTGTGATGTAAATATTTTTGAATTTTTTGTTCCCAGTTGAGCTGAACACAAAGATCACGATTTTTAAGCATGTGCTAGTGTATTTAACCTGTAGGAGCGCTGCTTTTTTTTTTTATACTGGAAAATGGAGGTAAGGGACAATAGTCTGATGGATGAATAGAACGACTACAAATGAGAACACTGTAGTCTTTCTATGATAGTGATTTTGCAGTAGTATTAAAGACTTTTCTGGAGGAGGAGACAGAGCGGCATTAGCTACAGCAGTGGGAGGTGTGCACGTCAGGAGGATGCGTTGATACAGAAAATGCACCTGTGCTCTTTGAAGCCTTGGATCTGTTACCTGATACACTGCTGTCACTGCTGCACAGGGCTGTGTAATTCATGAAGGGTTTAAGAAAAATCACAATATTTTTTGTGGGGCATTATAGGAGTTTTTAATTTGATTTATAAGTGAAATGTAAAATGTTTTTAAGTTGGACTGAAAATTGAAGAATGCCATTTAAAAAGCTTTTTAATGACAGTGTCAGTTAAATGTCCTATTTCAAACCTAGATGTTTTTAAAAATGAGAAATTTTGTTTCACCTCTTTTCCAGCTCTGACAAGAGTGGACTTACATGCGTCATTATTTTTGTTGAAGACATGATTTATATTTTCAAAATAACTCTGTCGTTGAAATACTGACCAATTTACTAGGTGCTTTATTGGCTACTGAGTGGTATGTTTTAGTGCTGTATGCCTGGGGGGTGTATGTGGGGACAAGGGACCTGCAACCCTTGGTGCAGCACTTGCATCGTCTTATGTGGTCATCTGAACTCATTATGGTAGTAGCGTCTGAGGCCATTTAGGCTCTTTGAATGTGTTGCTGTATCAGAGGGACCTGTGTTCATTTATTCACTTCTTAAGTCACTGAGGTCTGTTTTCAAGGATCCTTGGCATTTGAAGCCAGTGCTCCTCATCTGAGTTTATATTAAATCAACTAGTGTTCACTATAGGAACCACTTTCTGCTTACACTCTTGACTGCTTGTCTGTTTTTGACCAGGCTTTTTTACTGTAATTATGTGCAGTCAGATGTCTGTTGTTGCTGTTGCCAGTCATGGGCTCCTCTGACTTGGCAGCCTCTGTTACTATTGGGAACTGTGGAGAATCTGGAGGAACCTTATTGTCATCCATAGGCTAAGACTTTTTTAAGTCTTATGTGGCCTGTACTGACTTCTGAATGCACTGGAAAAGTAGATTTTTTGCCAATTGATGTGAATTCTGGTAATGAATGCGAATTGGGGATTTTTCCTCATTTGAATAACCAATTTTCACAGTTAAAAGTTCTATTTAGCTGGTAGATACGTGCTTTTTTCCCGCATCATACTCTAAACTGGAAGGTACTTGTGTAAGTTTTAAACTAATAATTTTTGTATAAATTTCATTTCTGAAACATAGGTCAGGGCTTTAAAAAAGCTAGATTTTTCCAAGACTATACTATCGTTATAAACGCTAGTTGAAATGAGAAGTGGATAAAGCATTGGGTTTTATTTAATTCTTAAAAGATATGCAGTAGGGTTTTTAAGTGTGTTTCCGTGACTCGTGAATATAAAATATATTTCTGTATTTGTATCACATACTTATTTCTAATCCAGGTTGCAGTACTCAGAAAAATTTATTGGTATATGTAGAGCCTTTTCTTATGAGGATCTTTGAGATTGGAATAGTTTCTCTGTTGGGACTGGTTAGGTAAGCAAGCACTCTTCACATGTTGTGACAGTTGTGACTCAAGTTGTGAATGATTTGGGGTGGAGGGACTGACTGCCTTTTCCGTCCATGACTCAAGGGCCGCCCAGTGAGGTTAGCAGGAGACAGGTGCAGAGATCACTGCTACTGCAGCAGGTGGTAGATTGTGAAACTCCTCGTCAAAAGAGATTGTAGATGCAAAAAGATTATAGAAGTCCAAAGAGAGGCATGGACTTGGAGAGGCTTGGAGAGGTGCTCCATGGGAGGAAGTTCCACAGTTTGGAAATAGAAGCTAGGAAATGCTCAAGAGAGTGCTATTTATATTTCCCTGAACATCTGCATGTGACTGCGGTTGGAGAGGAGAATACTGAACTAGGCAGTCTTTTTGTCTGAGCTGGCGGGGTGATCCAAATGTTCATAACCTTCCAGTTTCCAAGTGTTTCTACTAAAAGGCCACAGAATCTCTGCTCCAGAATACTTCATGTCCTGGATCTGGGAAGCTTCATAAGGCTTCACTTACAAAAGACTGACAAAACCTCACCTGTGGCTTTGCTTGGATTCATTCTACTTTAGGCACTCAGCTGGCATGTCTAAGTCAGCAAGCTGATTTCCCTAGGTTCCTTATTCATCAGCGGAGAGGACATTTTCCTCGGGATTGTTTGAATCTCGTATGGGCAAAGTCTCCCACTGGAGCTACTTCAGTAAGAGAAAAAATATTTTATTAACCCCTGAGCTTAATTTATCAGCTGTACCATTAAGCTTCCATGATCTGCAGACCTGAAAAGGAGATGTTTAGTGATGAAGAGCTGTGGAGAGGATTGGGAAGAACCTGGGCTTCTCGAAAAGCTTTTAATTGCCCATTGAAAGTGTCCTGAAAGGTGGAAATATGAACAGCTGAAGAATCCACTTTGGGACATGGCTGCATATGTTACAGAAAGGCTAGGTGAAAGTAAATCCCCTTGCTGTTTCGTCTTGAGGTCAGTGGATATGAATCAATATTTAATTTATAAATACTTCAATTTGTGTGAGTGTTATAGTGTTAAAATACGTCTTTAAAAAATATTTTTTCCCAGACTTAAGGAAGTCTCTTCTGCAGATTTGCTAGACAGCAAACTTTGGAGTTACATCTGATATATTTTATGTTTTTGTTGTTGTTTTTTTTTTTTCTTACAGGTATGTTCAAGGTACTAATTACCCAGTTTATGCAGAGATGATATGGTCTTGTTTTCATTATGCAGTATAACACATTTTAAGGTTGTGCTGACCAGGTACTTGAAACAAGCACAGTGCCTCTGCACACAGAGGATTATTTGTTGATACAGAGAATTCATACACAGAATGAACTATGTCACTTTTACCCTGACCTTTGAAGCCTCTACTTTGAGGTTGTGGTTTTTTTTTTTTCTTTTTAAATTTCTAAGCTGTGAGCATTTCAAAACAGCAACTGGTCAGGGCTCTAGAGGGAAAAATTCCAGCTCCAACCATAGGAAAAAGCAAAGTTTTTTTTTCTCAGAACAATGCTTTTAAAATATGAAGAGGAGTGGCGAGTTACTAAAGTGAAACAAACTGCATTGGAAACCGGTCCATAGTATGATGTTAAGAAAAAGGGGGAAAAATAATCTTCACTTAGGACTTCCTTTTACTGTATTGCGCTGAACTATTTTAAATGGTAAGCCAGTTATTTCCAGTAATTAGTATAATACAGCTCATAATGGACATCGTAACTGGTTTTGGAACTTTGTTAAGGGCAACTTGATCTCTCTGTTAATTGGGGTGACAAATCTTTACACTGTTTGCGAGACAGGAGATGTTACGTATAGGAGTAAAGCAGCTTTATATAGAATACAGATGAACGGGCCCTGGTGGAAGTAATCCTCTTCCAAGTGAAATGTTTCCTTTTCATTATGTAGTGATTTCCCTCCTCTCTTAATTGTGACAGGAATAGAATCCAAACCTCTCAAACAAGGGAAGTGTTCAGACAGCACTATTGCCAGTAGTACTCCTGTTGCCCCATAGTGAAAGGAATGTGGCCAAGTCCAACAGCATCCCCACTCGCTACTCACCTAAATCAGCTTGACTTTAAGTAATTAGGAGAGGGAAAAGAAAAAGAGAGAGTGAAAGAGAGTGATGCTGTTAGGAGAGCGTAGCAAGATGTAGAATTGTAGGAGACTTCATGGAAATGTCAGAGATTTTTTTGAGCCATGACTATCCTTCATCTGAATATAAATAGATCTTTTTCTAATCTGCTTTTCAGTAAGTCATTTGAGCAGTTAGTACCAATGTAGAAGTGGGTGCACTGAATTTTAGCAGTGTCTACTCTTAAGTTCTTTACCTTGTGAGAAACATAAATGTCCTCAGAAAATCATGCATTTTATCAGAAGTTTGGAGAAATAAATCTTCCCTGCAGAGGTACCAGTGGAGTTGTCTCTGCTGACTACGGAGAGGGGAAACTAATCTGTCTGCTTTAAATTTGTTCTCTGATTTTTAGATAGCTAAAAGATGAGGTGAATCCTTCTGTAGGATTTATAAAATGGGGTAAGATTTTTGAAAGACACAGAAACTCCACAGAAATTAGGGGAAACACCAGAAAACTGTGAAATTTTACCTAGTATGAGATGGTTAAATGCCTAGAAGTGCATGAATCCAAAACACTTTTTAGGTAGCCATGGCTAAAGTAGTTTTCATTATAGCTCTTTTCACTCTGCTTGAGTAGAGCTCTCATCCTCTCATCCCTAATTGTCTTCTCCAGCACTGCTAGTGATTGTCTTTTTGTTAGATTAATCATACTGTTCTTGGCCAGAAACGTTCACTTATGAATATCAGATTTTTGAAGGGTAGTGCTGATTTCTGCTGAAAAGTAGTGGTTTTGGAACCAGAATCCTCTTGACCATGTCTGGCTTTTGAACCTTTTTTAAAGAGAGGCTACTAAAGATTTTTAATAACCTGTTAGATCTGACAGTTGAAAGGGTTCACCAGAAACTTTGGCCAGCAGCTGAAACCTTTTACACCAGCAACTGTAGTTTTGTCTTAAAGAAGCGTCTGTAGAAAAAAAGCTTAGGCCTTGCCCCCACAGTGAAGTTTATGTTTGTATAGGCATTGGGAACTGTGGTTTTTATTACGGGTTAGTGACTGTATATCATTAGCGTATTGGGAGAGTTACTTTCTGTGTGTGGGATGGCACTATGAAAGTTAATGTGGAGATCAGAGCTGAATGGTGGAGATACAAATATGAAAGTGTTTGGAAGAAAGAGATATCACTGAGGATATGTGATAGGTTTAGATGGTGTTCATGAAGAGGGCTGTGTGGGAATCCTTGAGCAGTGTGTAGGAAGATTTGACTACACTGGGATGTGCCAAACCAGGAAACTTTTCCTTTAAAAAAATCATACCTATAATGTTTAGTTTGAGTGAAAGTAGGTAACATGGTTGGTCTGTATCAATTAACTAGAGTACTGTGGAGATAGTAATGGCTTTTTCTTTCAGAATGGCGGTAGAAACCTGATACTCTACATCTGAAACAGTACAGAAGTGTCATACAATCTGCTCAAGTATATTGTCTTTTGATGGAAAAGGAAAATGACTGTTTTTGACCTAATGAAACATATAGTTCACCTTTGCAGTCCTCTACAATGAATGGTGTTTAAATAGCACCTTCAAGACAGTTGTATATCCACAGACAGTGCTAACAGAATAACAGTAACATGTTCATAATGGCACCATTAGAGTAAATATGAAAGTTTACTGAGAATGTACTTGACTTTCTATAACTTTGGGTGTATCTGGTTCCTATTCATGATCACATGACAAATTTTAAATAGATAATATCAAATTCAGTTCAGGAAGGTTCCAGTTTTCATTTCACCCCGCAGTTTCAAATGTGGTGAAAAAAACCAATGATACTGTGGTGACTTCTGGTTTTTCTGTCTTACATGTGAAGGAGAGGCTTTCCTGCCTGAAAAGTGCAGCTCAGTAATATCAAAGTATTGTACTGATGAGGTAAAAAAAAACAAAACAGTGGCAGATTAGAGTACTGTCCACATCAAACACCAACACAGTTCACTCAGACTTGTTTTTAGTATGTGCGGTTTGAGTAAAAGACAATTTTATTATTTTCTAAGATTTTTTTTCTTGTAAATTGATTAAACAGCTGGTTATATACTGGAGCAGCAGCAATATGTTTCAGTCTATTTTTTTCTCATTCATCATTTTGGTAAGGGTTTTTGGCCTCCTGCATTTCATGTTAAATATGGAGAAGACTCAGTTTCAGGCTAAACTCAGAAACAAGTTCAGATCAGTCTAACAGGACCAATAAATGATTACAAGGGACACTTTCTTCCAGTCCTGTGCATAAACATGTGTTCTGTATTAGTTTTAGCTCTGCCTAGCGTTATGCTTGCTGAACCCTGTAGTTGCTGCATTGGCTCTCCAGCCCTGGAAGAGCTAATGTCATGACAAAGCCTGTTCAGACCCTCATTTCAGAAGCACAGATTTCTTTAGCTTGACACTCCCAGAGCAACACCAGTATAGCCTATGTCCTTGGTCAAGGCAGGCTAGAAAGACTTAAAAGACTTTTCTCTTGCATCTTCTCCTCACTCCAGGCACTTAGAGCTGGTATGGTTTGCCTAGCTCACTGTCTGCCTTCTCTTAGGGTACACCTGATGTTCGAAGAGTTGTCAGTTAAGTGTAGAGTGCTTGACTATAGTTTCAGAGCTAACCTGTAACTTCTGCCACTTCGTCAGAGTCTCTGAATCATTGGAATGACAACTTCCATGCAGAAAGATTAAAATATAAGACCAAGAGGAGATTTCAACAATACTTGCATTGTATAGTTCATTTTTCAGAGACAGCAAGGGTTTTTACAGCAATTTTGAAAACACTGCCATCCTTTTCCAGCCGATTAGGACTTTTGAGAATGTGCGGTTTTATTCTTTGTGTCGATATCATTGCTAAACTTAAATGAGAGTGGAAAACAAGGGTTTTTTTGTGGTGTGTTCTTTTGGTTTTCTTTTTGGTTTTTTTTCTTTTTTCTGCAGCACTGGAGAAATGTTCCTGCTAACAGTTTTAGAAGGATTGTGCTTCTTTCGGGTAGTTTGTTATGCTCTCCAGATGGTATTGTGACAAAGTTTGTTTTCCATTAGATGCTGATTTGAGGGCACCACATATATTACTTTGAGAAACAGAGGTTTTACTAGGCAAAACTGATGAGAAAGCACTTTGTGCACTGACTCACTTAAACTGACATTTACTTCGTTTTCTTATGTTTATCTTGAAATATGCATATGTATTTTTAAAAAATTACCTTAATCATGCTTCCAATAACACCAAGATCAGGACAACTCCTTAATTGTCCCTACTAAGAACATTCTTCTTCACTATAGATCTTTTCTGCCAGAAAGAAATTAGGTGAGGGAAGTGTACACACACACGCACATGCAGAAAATATATATACTATTAAAATTCTTATTTCCTAATAAATCTAAAACTTAGGAGTTATGCATTACTGATGCAGTGAGGGTTACAAGAAAGTAACCACTAAGTGATAATGTCCTGAATATTAGAAGTAGTTAAAAGTCTGTATGTAGATGTATAAAATGAGGTTTCACATCTTCTGTACTGCTAAAAAAACATAGATACAGTCGTAAAAAAGATACATTTTCATATATCATCAAAGAGCTTGGGGAGTTTCTTTCAAGAGATTATGACAGTGTCTTGAAAATGATTATAGCACATTAAAGGGGGACTTAAATAGGCCAGAGATTTCTGTTCATACAAAAGATGTGAGAAGTGTATAACTACAGAGCTGAATAAACCCTACTGCTGCTGTCTAGATTCTACTGGCTTAGTTATAAACCTTCCACCTGTACTAGCTAGTTTCTGTAAGCTACTGAAATTCAAAGGGATGTGTGTGCTCACTTTTTATTGCTTTTGCTAAGGATGTTGTAACTGAAGAGATATTCTAACACAATGAATAGTGCTACGTTTGCAGCACCATGCCTGAAGCAACTTCATTTTTGCATTAAGAAAACCAATGATTTTCAGTGTAAAGATGAAAATATTAAGATGGCTGAACAGCTTTCATTAAAGCAAGTGAATTGTCACTGTACATTCCACCCCCTGCACGCTGGCAAGCTTTGTACAATGGTATATGGACATTAAAAGAATCATTTCATAAAAATGCTGTGGAGATCTCTGGCAGATACTGATAAACTTGCTTTCCCTGTTTCCCCTTGCCATGTATAAATTCTCCTTTTCTTTGCTTCTAATTTATTTAAATGCCATCTGCTTGTGTATTTAAAGTGTAACATTTTGAGATTCAGGATCAGTTCTGTGAAGACTGCGTTTTCCTTTGCTCTCTCTGATTCTTGTCAGTAACACTTCTAACAAAGCTGTCCTCATGAAGATATATATTTGTCATAGTGATAGCACACTTCAGAAAGTGTATTAAGCTAAACCAACTCCCACTGTTCAACTCAAAAATATGTTCCTTGTCATATGCTACTCCTCACTGAAATTAAACTCAGGCAATATTTTAGTCTAGAGAAATCAAGTCACTTTTTCTCCTGGTGCGTTCAGCTTTGGCATGGCTGAGCGTACTTCTGGTGTTGTATGTTATTGGGCAGTTGAATTCCACAGTGGGTGGTGGGGGGAGGCAAGGGGAAAGAGGCACAAATATGTGCAGAAGAACTTGGAAATGTATTCTGGAGACCCTTGACATGAGTTTCTGCAGCTCCTGCTGTGTCTCTCTGAGTGGCTTAGATAAACCTTTAGAAAATGTTTCGGAATAGCCCCAGAGTTTGTGGCTTTGTAACTGATCCCTCAGCTCTGCAACAATAGGGGAGTTGTCAGTGGAGCTGATCACAGCAAGAGAGCTCCTAAATGTATTTTATTCAGCCAGGGGTTTGGTCTGTCACCAGCACTGTAACATTAGCTGTGGATAGACTTCCTTTGAAAGTCACGATGTAAAAGCACAGGTATTTTGACAGATCTTTAATTACACGTGGCTCCATTTATGATGGAACTCCTAAAACAGTAACAAAAGTCAGTGGTTGTATTCCTGAAGTGAGATATTTGATGAAGTGAGATATTTCCGTAGTTGTTATAGTATGTATTTTATAATCACTATTGGCTGTTTGCATATAATGCATTTTGCAAATGGAGAAGCTCCGTGGTTCTCTTGTCCTATTTAGAGGTACAGCTGAAAGCCAAAGAGCGCTGAGAGGTGAAGGAAGACAGATGTTTTGCTGATCAGACCTGTATAAAATGTTCACTTGTCAGATAAAATTTGAGTATGTACTGCAACAGAAGGCAGTTGGAACTTGCATCCTTTCATAATTAAGTATTGATGATTCAGTTTCATGTGAGGACATACAAGTGGCTCCAGTATTTCCTGCTTTAAATTGGTTTGTGAGTTGTTCTTGCTAGGGTGCTAATTCTTAGGCATGGAAATACATAAAGCTTCACAAGACTGTCAGCCATAACTTAGATATATAGAAAAATGCATTATATATCTTTTTATGGCTAATGTAAAATGATTTCCTCGGCATCTTTTCTCCATATTCTTGAAATGTTTAAAGTTTTGGCTCTGTCTTAAGGTAATCACGGACAATTGAATTTTATGAAGAAGCATAGCTGTTAGTCAGTAACAAACAGATGCATTAGAAATACAGTTTTATGCTGCATGCTATCTCTCCAGGTATTTCTGTAGAAACTGTACAACAGTTTCCAAGTGATGAAAAGGATCTGAATTGTACAAGCTGTGATTGATAACAGAATGATATAATGTAGCTCTTAATAAAACCTTCCAGAGATAAGAATGTTGTCAGATGACACCAAAGGATATTCAGGAATTGCGGTAAGTCATGCAGAGTAACAATGAACAGACAGCTTTCTGTAATGCTTATATTGCATTTGGGGACAGCTGGATGAAAGTTCAGCCCCAGAAGAATTCACTGTGTTTTATCTTTACCAGTCTATTTCTTCAATAAAAAAAAAAAAGAAAAAAGAAAAAAAAAAACAAGTAAAGGGCTTGCTCTTTGCAATCAAAACACAGTTGCTGTGTGGCAACTCAGATATTTGTGGATATGAAGTATAAAATGGTCAAATCCAGGTACTCAGCTGAAGGATAATTAAATGTTGCAATATTGAACTGGAGAAATGAAACAGTACAAGTAAATGTCATGCAGTTTTAAACAATAAAAGCAATTTTTCCTACAAGTAGTTCTAGCCTCTCAAAACTTTACATGTATTTGTCTGAATGCTCCTTTAATGATAATCTATGTTTCCAACCATACATATGTACACATAGACACATGCAAACATATATACATATTATCCTGGCTATTATCCTATGTATGAATGACTTGTAATCCTATTAATCAAGGTTATACAAATACTTACTTGTAGATAAAATTCTGATCGGTGGGTGCCATAGACATTTATGGAGGTTCTCTCAGGCCATAGTTCCCATCTTTCTGCTGCCCCTTGTAACGGGGTCAAGTCTGACCATGGAACCAAGAAGTGTTTGTACCACAGGATAGGGAATCTGGGAACAGGGAGTCTTATTTCCAAGCATGAGATGAGTTTGGATCTGTGGACAATTAGAGAACTGGGGCAGTGTGCTTGCTTTCAGACCCTTATCTGAGGGTCCATGGGAAAGGTGGGTCCTATTTACTGATTGTGGTGTAGATGTCCCTTATTTCACAAGTCTCCTGATTTTTTTCCTAGCTGTCCCCTCCACTTACAGACCTCAATACAGCATTCTGTCATCAGACCTGAGAAAGATGAGGCCAGCAGACTCTGTCCTACATGCAGTTTCAGAAGACATTAACTTCAGTGGTATAAAGTCATCTTCTTCCCTTTGATTTTAGGGAGGTTATTTTAACCACTTCTTTCCAGAGATAGGTTTTTCAGGCTGCTCTCACGGTTTAGCTCACTGTGAGAAGCAGAGAACTGTAATACGGAGATGGGTACTGCTGGCTGAGCTGTGGGTGAAATCCAGAACTTCTTAAGAAAGCTCTGCTGCCAGTATTAATGAAACTATAAACCCAGGAGCATTATAGTCACAGATGGTACAGAAAGGTAAAGTTAAGTGTAATTCCAAAGTAACTCTTAAGATTCATATGTAAAAATTCTAATGTGTGTTGTGTCTGTGTTACGAAAATCAGAGGCCTTAGCATCAGAAAGCTCCTGGTTGCTGCCTGTTGCAAAATAAAAGTGTCAGAGTGAACTCGCCTAGAGAGAAAGAACTGTCTCATACTCTACTACCAGCAGCTCGTTTCCATTATTCAAGTGGCCTGTAAGTAAAAGCTGACAGACACAAAAGCTGTAAAATTGTTTCACTTCAATAATCATATTTAGGAAGAGGGCTCCTACAGAGAGGTAATAGGACTAGAGATAATATAAATGTCTCTCTTCATATCAAAACTTTTGACTTGACAAGCAAGCTGTTTTATATTTTGGAAGGTAATTCCATGCAGAACCAGTCTTCTGACAGCATATTCTTTGATCTGTAACGCTGGTGAGCTTCACTGAAACTCGTTTTAACACTCCTAGCTGGGAATATGCTTTCACTGCACATCCAGGATCAAGGCATTTTGACCTAAGGATTGTGAACAAGTCCATGTGACACAGTGTTACTTTTTCTTTGTGTGAAGATGGAGAATTCATGATTATGTTGGTATTAGTTCATGGTATTAAAATACAGAACCACTCATGTAGGTATATTTAAAAGCTTTTTTGGATGTCTTTATCCATCTACCATCACTTATACAGGGTAATGCTTTTCTTGTCTTTACGTTACTCAAGCCTCGTCCCTGATGTAGGCCTTTATAAAACTAGACTTAGAAAAACACTCACATGTGGGTAGGTCTCTTCAGTAAGACCTATTTTCTCTGTCCTGACATATAGTGCCATGTTCTTCCTTAAACTAAGCATGCTAGTGAAATATATGTGCCACAGAAAAGCGGTGAGTTTTGTTTTGTTAATGGTGTTCCCTCAATATGCAAGTTTCTAATTTTTTGTCAGTAGCTCTGTCTGCTCTGATGCAGATGTTGCATTGTGCATTCATCTCAGATGCATTTCCTTCGTGTCTCGTGATTGACACTTTTCTAGAAGTGTCTGTGGAGTACCCCAATAAAGGAAGGCCATCTTCTTCATCCTCTCACAAATTTGTTACATGGGATACATTCTCAAATGAATAGCATATGCTGCATTTCTTTCAGTGTGAATTGGTTGTATTTTTGGTATCAAACTTGCACCTGTAAAGATTCTTTCATTCTTTCCTTAGCAGCAGTAGTGAAAATCAAATGGCAGATGCACACACTGGGTTTTATAATCAAGAAATATTAGAACCTCAGCTTACATTTTCATTTATGCTGATCACTGAGTTTTACTTCAAAATCTAATCTCTGTATTTTCTGCTCTTTGCTTTCCTGGGGAGAATTGACTGTATAGACTGGTTGTTGAGTGTCATAATTATAGGGCTAATTACCTCTGATATCCTTTCCTGGTCTTTCTGGGTATGCCAGTTCAGGATGGTAACCGCCTCTGAGTCAAGCAGTTTTCTCATTTCTATGTGATGCTTTTCCATGGTGTACTGTGATTTTCAGACTCAGTTAACAGGAAGCTAAAGATGAGTCCTGTACCTGATTGTTTAAAACTATCATCTTACATTTCCTTTGGATTTAAAATGTGTATGCACTCAAAATGTGATAAAGTTTTGATGAGTTTTAGCAGCATACTAAGATTCTTATTCTTTAAAAAGAATTTTTCTTTAGCAGTTAAAATAGAGAGGAAAAAGCTTTTTTTTTTTCTTCCTTTATTTATCTCACCTGCAGTCCCACTTGATGACATTTGGGATTATGGATTTACTTGGATTTTATCTCGAGTGTTTGGTTTGCCAGGTAAACTGAAGAGTTGACTCTGTGGGTAATACTAGCTTACTGTGTTAAGTTCTGCATCCCTGCCAACATTATTAAGGCAGTATAGTTGTAGAAATCAACAACATTTAAATAACCTTTTGTTTGCCTTTTCTACAATCAGCATTATTTTTACGTCCACTGGAGCTGTTCTAACATTGAACCCAGCTCTCCATTTTAAACCTGAATCTGCAACTCTTTTCTACTACAGCAATCTTCGATTAACATCTTCCCATCGTGTTTTTATGCATTGTGATAAACAGTGAGATTGGGAATCCCAGGTACTGTTAGGCTAGAAGTTCAGCACGTGGTTGAAGATCTGCCAGGAGCTGAGATGAGTTTCAGATTTGAGAATCAATATGAACTCCTGACTTCACTTGTGGCCTATCAGCTGGTTGTCCTTAGTCCTCAGTATGCATACTTGATTTATGTTTGAAATGGGATTGCACTAAAACATACACTTTAAAAAGATGATTTCTGACATGAAGGTAATGTTCTGTTGGCTTGATTTTAAAAAGGTGATGTCCCATCTAAGCTTTCAAATTATCGTAAATCTGATTTAGAATGTTTTCAGTTATGAGCTTTTACTCAATTAGACCAGACTTTATTCACTTACTTTATGTTTCTTTTAGTCCTTGATGTAATTAACAAAAGTTAATTTCTTTTCTTCTTTTAGTCACTATCCAAAGTGAAAATGTACAATTTTAGAAGATAAGATTGGGAACATTCATATTCTGTATTTCTGTAGGCACAGAGCTTTTAAAAAGAGTTCTGAACAACTGCATTGCTGAATGTACAATTAAGGTAGAGCGTATGATCTGTGCGCATGGGTTTGTGCTTAAATTTCCCATTACTGTGCACTAAAACTGAGTAAAACCATAACATATTGAGATCAGAGTATTTTAGATTTTTTTACAGTCATCACCATTGATTAATGTACCACGGCTACTAATGGCACATTTGTGTATTGTGAGCTGCCTCAACTAGGCTGTAATCCCATTAGCTGTCATAAATCAAACGTGGCTAGGCATGATCAGGAGTTGCATGGAGGCTATCCTGTTGGTAAAACGTTCTTTTAATTCAGTTGGTGATGTTCTGCTTACGACTAACTCAATTCTTCTTTTGCAGTAGGATGAAATAAAACCGAAGAAATCCTTCACTGTGTCATGCTGTACATTTTGGCATACATAAATATGGATACTTAACATTTAGTGAAATTCCAACATAGTTTAAACTGTTTGTATATAAATGAATTTTCAACATCTAAAATCCCACTAATCCAAAATCACATTAAAGTAATAAACAAAATGATGAAGCCAAAACTGAAGCACTATAAAATCTGTCATCTCTCACTGTTACCCAGCCTAAATTGTATACTTCACATAGAATATAATTCGTACTTATTTTTTCTTTAATGAAATTGTATTGTTGGATTCACAGAATTTTTCTGCATATTGTCTGTTGAATATATATAGCACAGAATGTGTGATGGAAGTCTTATGGTGTGCTAAAAATGTAATAATAAATTACATCCCATATATACTTTTATACAGTGATGGGTAAGGCTGGAAAAGTATCTTTGTGATCAGAAATATTTGACATTATGAAGTATGATGACTATGACTTTATAGGTTTTATAAGTTTTTACAACTTGCAAATTTGTTTTATAAAAAGATCAACAGTGTTGCTAAAGTGATTTTTTGGAATCAATAACATTAGAGTGTAGAGTGATATCTAAAATATGTTAAAAGCACTCCTGCTGAATAACAATTGGAAAAATATTCTTGAGTTTGATGGTTAAAAAATAATACTATTAATTTTAGGGTTTTTTTTCAAATAGCAGTAGACATTTTTGGCAGAAAGGCAGTTTTCAAATGTATACAGTGGGGTTTTTTTAGGCATGTTAACTGGCATACACTCAATGGACATAGAAAATAGCTATTTTTATCAGGAAGAACATAATAGAAAAGAAAGATTTGTGCAGCCTTATACATTCAAGTGAATCGTTTGCCAATGGAGATTTCAATTCAGGAGCTATTTCAGCAAGTCACGTGTTTGAATTTAAGTACGTGATTATTTTTACTGCCTCAAACGTTAACACGCTTAAGCACCTCATTGCCCCGAACTTCTAAATGCATAGCTGTGAGATCCCAACAGGTGATTTCTATCTGCAGTGGCATTAAATGTACAGAACATTTGGTAGCTATCAATATCAACGTGCTTACAGTTAAAATTCATGTAAAAAGATATAAATGCAGAAGTTGAAATAGATGCAACACATTTGTTTTCTGGCAAGAGACTTCATATATGAACAGAGAGGTATGTTTACCTTTTTGGCTTTGACTGTGCTGAAGTTCACAATTGATAAGAATGGAAAAAATGTAGGTGATAATTAATGGTTTGCATCTGGCCAGAGTAAGCTTTCATTGTAAAAATGTGACCAGTATTTATGGCAGATTTTCAAACAGCTTTTTCCTGATATCTGATTGAAGAAGAAATGATTTTTCAACTTTCCTTCAATAGTCTTTAGGAAAGAAGAATTTTGTACAATATTTCAGTTAATGGAAGGTGCTTCTGACAGAGTTTGCTTTCACCTGTGTTTGATGGAATTCTTGATATGGATTTTCAGTCCTAGATTTTCAGTCCTAAGTAATCCTTTGCTCTCAAATTGTTAGCTGACTCCTGGTTTACATTACAAGTAAACTGTAGATTATACTGAAGTGCCATATGCAGTTCATAAAAAGGTGATCTGCTAATTGATGTGTCATACTTGTAGAGACCCATGAGTAGTAGTGTTCTTGTTGGTGCATTGTGCAACTGGTTGGGGCCACCTTCTCAGCTAACACCTGCCTGAAGAATTACTGGCTCTTTCATCAGCACTTCAGTGTAGCATGGCTCTGTACAATACTCTCTCCATCAGGATTTTCCCAACCTGGAAATACAGATATTAGTAGCAAGAGTAACAGACCAGTAAGCCTTTCTGTCACCACTTGGATTTCTTTGAAATTACTGGCTTAAGGACCAAATCCTAGGTTACTCAAATGTAGATAAAGTAGGTAAATATAAAGTTAAATGAAAAATAATTTTGCTTTCCAGACTGAGAAGAACTCTTCAGTTGAGCTTTTCAATCTGTGTTCTCTACTTGAGTCTGCAAGTGTGGGAAGTCTTCTTTGTTGGGTCTTCTCAGACTGTATTTTGGGGTGTGATTATACCATACATTGGCTTCAGGAGAAATCTGGCTTATGAAGCTGTTCTGCCCATTACTGCTTGTTCCCGCTTCCCTCAGAAATGGGCCATTAAAACTGTTTATTGGATACCACTGTAAATCAGCAAGTTGAAATGACATAGGTTAAAAGAAGCTGCCAGGAAAGATTCCCCTGGACATTTGGATTTTTTTAAAGATAAACGTAAATGTTCACTTTTTTAAAGATACATGAAGAAAAGAATACCTTTCAGCAAATAATTAACCTCACCCGGTATGTTGCATATTGATATGAGACAATATCTCATGAAAGTGTCCAGAATCACTTATTCAAAGTACAAAAGCAATGGACTGAAGTCAGCGTTTCTCTAAACCAGATTTATAAACACTGTGTTGTTCTTTGTCAGCTCTTTTTCCAAGAGTCAGATTTCTCCTGTGATTTGTTTTTTTTGCTTTCTGCCAACAAACTGATATTTTATTAGCTTTCAAATGTTTTTCTCCATTCTCTCCATTTCTGAGCAAAAGCATAAGTAGTTGAAAGTTCTGGTTCCCTTTGCAAATGAGCCTGAAATGAGTCACCACTTTCCAGTGTATCTGTGATAATGTTAAGGTAACTGGAGAAGGAAAGGGACAGATTGTTATTGTTGCTAGAAAGTTGTTAATCAGCAGAGAAATGTTCTTCCTCTATATTTTTTCTCTTTTTCTGGGAGATCTTTCTTCAAGCTCGTGTTGACAGGATAGCAGTGAAAAAGGTTATTGAGAAGGATATGGCTGTAGTCCCTTGAAGAACTGGTATAGTCCCCTATACACTGACATCTAAAGATAGTATATGCCAAGTAAATTATGTAAACAGAGAGAGAATCATTTGCCATTGACTTTTTACTAGCTGAGAAAGCACATTGTCTTTCTATCATGTTGTGGAGAATTTGTGTTATTTTGTTTAATGATTTCTAGGATAGAATAAAAGCATCTGGAGGAAATAATTGCAGAGAAAAGCCCAAGGGATAATCTTCAGGTACAGCAAGATAATTAGAGATTTAGCGATTCAGGCTGTTTGAAGTGTGATTCCATGCCCAGTGGAGTCAATGGGAAAAACCTGAAATGGTTTCCACAGACATTGATTCAAAGCTTTGAGCTGGCAGAAGCAGCAAGCCAATTTCTTGCAACTCTTCTATATGGGAAAAGCTACGCTCTGCTTCCATAAAACAATTTTATAAAGTCAGAATTTCTTCACAAGCTCTAATCCATCTCTTAATGCTGGGCTCAAGACCAAAGAATGTTGTCTGACCTTTGCTGCTTTCTTCTGTGGCTAGGAACGCTCTTTTTTTTTTGCAGGGAAACACTACACAAATCCCTATAAAGAAACCTTTTCTTTATATATAATTACTGGTTGTTTCTTCCTGTTCCAGACCAGGAACAGGATTCTCAAGACAGCAATAGCTGAATATATGTCCTTCTGTGAGAGTAGATCCGCCCTTTGGTAGGAGGCTCTGGTAGATCAATCTCCTAGACTGGTCATGTTGTTCGTGTGAAGTGGGTCTACTGTGCCTTTGTGTTTTAGGTAGGCTGCTGGGCATTGCAAAAATGAGGTGCCTGGTGGGCTACTGAGAGACTAGTATTGTGCTTCTAAATATTGTTAGAAGCAGAATTGTGGAATGTGAGGAGACCATGTGGCACATGGCAAACAGCCTCTTTAGACTTCACTGAATCCCAGATCACTGCAAATCTGACTCTAGCTTTAAGTTTGTGGATGGTAGCTGTGAATTTGAATTCCCTTCTGGACTGGAGAAGCGGCTTAAGGATTTCTGCATGGACTATGGAGTACATATATAGAAATCTGTCTGCAGGACAAACCTTTTGTTGATCGGGTGCCACTGTTGTGTGGCAAATAGGCAAGAGTCTTCTCACTGCTTCAAGGGAAGGAAGCTGAATTTTGCATCTAGGTTTCTGTAGGCAACTATCAGTAAGGCTTCCCTTTGTTTCAGACAGATTGGCATCATTACCTTTTCTTTCACAGCAGCACCTGCATGTTTTGGCTGCAGATTGATCTGAGAAATATGGACAAGAATGATATTACTCTACAGCAGTGTGATTGCTGGGTAACCTTTGGTGTCCCTTGAACTGTGAGAGACAAAGCCGATGTCATGTGTACATTGCTGCTGCTGTTGCTAAATTATCCCACTCAGTAGTGAATCGGCATTCCTAGAAGTAGATTCTTTGGTCAAAGGTTGTGTTACCTGGGGAAGTGCTGAGCAAGCGAGTACTTCCTCTGAGCTGTAACTTCACTCTGAACACCGACAAGCATGTTCCTTTCAGTGCAGTGTCCTTTTGGAAGACACAAAAGAAAGGAATTGAAAAATGCAGTAAGTGCCATCTCAGGGATGAGAAGCTGTTTTTTCTCCATATTAGTTGTGGGAAATATCAAGTGACGGAAGCGTTTTTTGGTAATCTTTCTGAGTCTGAATTCTAGTTGCAGTGACTGATAGGATTCTTCATGGCTCCTTTTCAGAGTTCATTGTGGCCTTGAATGTTTAATTTTACACTACTTTTGGAAGAAAATGAAAACAATTTTAAAGCATACCATATAAAACATTGTATACGCAATTTTGCTTTTTCTTCCATGGTAAATGTATCCTGACTAGGTAAAGGAACGAATGAGCCATCTGTGAACAAATAGCTGTTTACTACTTGGACTCGATAGCTGTCATTGGTCTGTAAGGAGTGGGCAGGGAGAAAATACGCAAGTAGGAAAAACTGAACCTAGATCTTATGTGGTAGTCCATTGGTTTGAAGTGAAACCTTTTGACTTAGTGCCATACCTTATGCATGGAGCAGAAAGGAGAAAGAAGCCAGAGAAAAAGGGCTCTTGGTAGTCAAGGGAAGGTCTGACAATTTGAGCATGTCATGGTAACATATTTCCTCCTAGGACCACTAGCTTCAGATGTCCTGTTTTTGGCACTTAGATATCACAACTCACGCCCAGAAGTAAGAGTAACTGTATCAGCCATGTTGTTTTGATTTTGTAGGATATTAGAATACTGAGTTAAGTGTATGTTCTCTAGGTACTGTATTATTTCTCCTTTTCAGACTATGTCAGTTCTATATGTTTCCCAAATCCACTCAATTTCTTTCTTCTTCTTATATTGATAGGGGCCATGGCCAGATTTACTAGAGGCAGTCCTTTCTTAGAGCTGGGTCTTAGAAAATCCACACTGTGGCTGGGGAGGCAGATTCATTTGTAAAACTTGGTGCTTCCAGTTCTCTTCAAGGCCAGAACCTTGCAGGTATTGTGAAAAGAAAGAGAGTCATGAATAAAAACATTCATATACAGTAGATTATCTTGAGACTTTGTAAGAGTTGTAAACCCTCTTGCTTCAGCAAGTAATACAGCTACTGATTGGCAGGGATGGAAGAACAGAAAGGAGAGAGAGGCTAACATTAAAAAAGGGAGAATCTTGTGCTGAGGGTATTTTACAGCTGTTCATTCCCAGTGGTGCCACTCCCTGAAGCATTTGGGTAAACCAAGATGCAAGAGTTACATGGTCGTCAGAGGTGATGAGGGATTGCATTTTCAAATTCTGGGCTGAAAGTAATTTTAAGATACTCATTAGGGTATCAGTGTACCCTTCCAGACAGGATTAAGATCAGTTCATCCCAAACTCATTATCATTCCAAAGTCACTTGTTACCACCATAGCTGGTGTAAGTAAAAAGACAGTGTTGCCTTTTGTGTGGGTTACACGCATCCGCTGTGTACCTCTCTATGAAATAAGAGAGATTAACCTGTTCCAGTCAGTGTCAGGCTATGAGTATGGAATGGGTGCTTCCCCAGTGAAAGGAGTCTTAGGAAATAACTTGTTGAGGGTTCACTTTTCATCAGCCCAGGCAGCTAACAATGTTTTGGTGTCTCCTCATGCGTTGGCACTTCCAAAGCAGGACACGGCAAGAGGATGGATGGAGATACCGATTTCTTCCTGCCTGGGTTGAAATATAAAAATAAGAGGTTTTTTGGCAGAAGATGGGGAAATGAGAGAAGAGACTGGAATGTGAAGGGTTCCAGCTATACGTCTGGGTTATAGGAGAAAGAATGTGTCTTGTTGTTTGGACTTTTTTCTGGTGAAGGATACAGGCTACTCTGGCAGATAGAGCACATGTGAAAATCACAGTCCTCAGCTAGAAAAACTACTAGCTTACTCAATAAACCATACAGTGTGGGAAAAACTTCTAAAACTGGTTGAAGTGCAAAGCAGATGTATGTCTGCATCTTTCTTCTCTTTAAGCCATCTTTTTTTTTTTTAAACTGTGCAAATGGCTGTTTGAATTTGAAAAATCAGTATGTTTTAACTCAGTTTAAGACTGGTTTAAAAATAATTAGCTAACATCGATATATTTCCTGTTGCTTGTAATGGTCCTTAAAAATGGGATACTGAAGTACCCTATCAATAAAGTACCCAATTCCCAAAGTCAAGGACATAAAAAAAGCTGACTCTTCCCTTAAGTGACATGGAATAGTTTTTGATTCATTGATTTGGGACAAATATCCCCTAGTGACCAGTGATAACAAGGGACCACGCGGTTGGTAAATGTGTGTGTCTGCACACTGAAGCATACAGGGTCATTCTTTGTGATTTCTGTGAGATACGTGCCAAGCATAAGTGAAATATAATACAAATGTGTACACATAGGAGAGGAGGACAGAGTAAGTCAAAGAAATATCTGCAGTGCTGGAAGAGAAACAGAACTCTTACATTCTGGCAGGCCCTAGAGACTTGATTGCATTAGTTTACATTTCCTAGGCCTGTTTTGCAGAGAAAACAACTTTTTTTTTTTTTTAATTTAAATGGGAGTCTTTTTTCTTTGGTTTACAGATTAGTGTTGTTGACAAAGTGCTCATGAGTTTCCTGCAGGTTGTTGCTGTAAGTTGAAAGCCACTGGCAATTTTGTTTGTTAGGGGATGAAACTGTCTGAGAAAAAAGAAAGAAAGGAAGGGAGAGGGGAAAAAATGGAGGGTTTCCTAGGAGGTTGTTTTAAAATGCTATCTCTATGCTTTGCACCTGCTGAGAAATTAGGACTTAAGCTATCCTCAGTTCCCTATGGCTACTCGCTGTCAGTGCCTGTTTTGGCAACCTCTGAGCAAACAGCGTGGAACAGCTTTGATTCTGTTTCTTCTCCCCTCCTTCCCATCTGTTGCTTCACTCTGGATCACGAGGTGTGCCAGCCTCTGTGTGCTGGGAGTGAGATCAAGCAGAAGCTCCTCAGCACATGCTGCTGGAGTCTGAGGCCCTTATAAATTGGCAGTATCTGCAGTGTCCCAGGTAGCAGCCGAGGATCAGTGCAAACAGATCAGGGAGTGATGCTTGGAGTCTTTACGCTGGTGTGAGCGGGTTGCTGAGAAAAGCCCAGTCCTGCAAGTTTCTTGCAATCTCCTTGTAAGCATTAAGCGCATTAGTGTCCTCTGAGGCTTCCTGCTTCTCAGGAATCCATTTTTAGGGTTAAAGCTGTGCAGCCAGTACTACATACTTTTTTCATAGCATATGCTACACTAGGACTAATGTCAGCTAAAGGCAAAAATTTATGGAAAAGGCTGATGTGTGTACTTTTCAAACTGAAGGCAGAGAGAGTATTTTGTCTTTTGTTTTTTAATAATTAAGACATTTTCTACCAATGCTGAGAGCAGAACAGCAGTCAAGCGTGAGCCAATTCAGGGATCCTGCCTTTCCCAGGAACAGTGCCAGATATGGGTGACCAGAGAATACGAGGGATGTGACACTTCCTTCATTAGATGTATTCTCATGATTTTGAAGTATGATTATGAAGTTCCTCTTATAGCACATGAGTCTGAAGGTTTTATTTCATTCTGACTGCCATTTTTGCAGAAAAACTGCTTTGGAGAATGAAGGTTCCAGTCCTGTTTATAGAAGTTTAGAAAGCTAGTTGATAAGCTAACTGTTAAGAGTTTATAAAGCTATGTTACAGAAACACAGCTTTACAAATTTGGCTGTACTTTTAGCAATGAAGACTGATTTTTTTTCCCTGTTTTAACATTTCATCCTGAACATTTTTTGTAAACTGGACAAAAACCATGACATCCTTTTCTATTCCCCTGGTTTCAGGAGAAAAGGAGGCCAGCAACAAAGAAAATTGCATTTTGCAACATTGAAGTGATTCAGATATGAATTATTCTGAGAGATGGAATTTAAAATAAAAAATTACTTGTAACTCTCTTTCTCCCTTCTCTCTAGTCTCCCCCATTGTTACCAAAACTGGCTTGACATTGAGAGTGTGAGATATATTATTAAGGCAGCTTTTCGCAAAAAGTTTATTAAAGGGAAAAATAAAACTGTAAATGAATTAATGCAGAACCACAGTTCATCAGATCCTGCAAGGGGCACTACTACATATGATGCTCATTGAAAATTGTAGGAGATTGGTTTAAAACAGGTAAAAGAAAATACTTTTTTACAGAGTCACTAGTGAAGTAGTGAATTTTTGATTCATTGCTCTAATAAGAGATCGGAAAGAAGTTGCCACCTTTTCATCAGTTTCTGAAACTGACATTGCACTTACTACCAATCTATTTTTACTATTTTCATAGTATGCTAGTGTTTTCTAACACTGACTTTGCTGGTTCCTGGAGGTTCGGATGGCACTTTCTATGTGTTTATCTCTGACTGTACCTCTACTTGATATACTTGTGATATAAAAAAGAAATTAACAGCTCTTGTAGTTTCCAAAACTGTCATGCTAAAATAAATCATAAGCATAATTTGGGAAACTTGTCAGACTGTAATTAGGATTAGTTTTATTGAAGACTGTGTTGTGGTGGTTACTAAGCGAAAGATAGAACATAATTAATGACAGCCACTTCAAGTCACCTCGTATTATATGCCTTTTAACTGTTGATTTATTGATGCAAAATTACAATGAGATGGCAGCGCCTGCCAGTTCAGCGTATTTGGGTGAGCCATTCAATCACCTCCAACGTATTTCCTATGTGGGCCAGAAAACACAGCTCTGCATCAGGTGGCTTTGCTGCCAAGGGAAGATAGATGTAGCCTAAAACTATGCAGGCGAATGCTACTTCAAGTATATGCTAGGTTGGTGTTTTTCCTGACTACTCTTCTACTTCATCAGCACTAGCTTTGTTCATGTACCCATACAGAAACTTCACATAAAGAGTCAAGAAAAAGCACATTGCAACAGGCTTGCTCTTCTAGACACGTTATATTGCCAGGGAGAAGAAAGATCAGTGGTCCTACTTCATGTAAAGTAACAGAGACTCCTGCAATTTCAGTAGCCCACTTAAAAAAAAGCAGTCCTTGGCAGAGTGTGAAGTCTAGGAAGTGGCAGGTAATTATAATTTTATGTCAACATCAGTTTGTAACCTTCAACCTCAAATCTGATCACAGATGTATCTCTGTTTTTTGATATCCTGTGCTGGAGGAAGAGGGAGGGATAGAAAACTATCAGATTTGCAAGAAACCAATTAAAGAAACTAATCTAGTCACCTTCAATTGCAGATGACTTCTTAACAGTCCTTTAGCTTAGAAGAAACCATAAAATACTTCCCAGCTACTTGCAGCATTCTTTAAACCTTTAGTACAAGAGGTAAAACCTCAAAAGTTGCAAAGAAAGCAGAGGAGACCAAGAGGTCTGAATCTTCATTGTACCTTGAAATGTATTAAACATAATTTCCTGGATGAGCCTGGTAAGCTGGTCATAGCTCACTGACTAGACTAGATCAGAAAAAATGCTATTGACCTGTGCCAGTGCGACCTAGGGGAGCATTCCTGCTGTGTCAGTGTGATACATTAACAGGGTGGCAAAAAGGTGCAATTGCTGGTGCTACATAAGAAAGGCTGATAATGCTGTTACATCGGTGATTCCTTTGGGTCTGTGTTTACATACACCCAAAGTAGTTTTGAGGGTTGATGACACCACTACTTCTGTTTCTTGTGGAGTCATACAAGATTCAGTTCTTTATTCAGTTTTCTCTTTAGTCCCATCCAGCATCCAAACACTGTAAACTGCAAATAGACCTGAGGATGCGAAAGGCAGTAGTCTGATATAGGCAAAAAGGGAATAAAGGGTTTTGATCAAGAGGAAAGCATCATTTTAGTATTAGAAGAGGAGAGGAGTTAAATAGCACGTGGTGGAGGAGATACGCCGGTATTGACAATGAGAGTCATGAGGTGGCCAGGATGTCTGGAGAAGCTTGGATTTTCTGCAGGCTAGGTGAAGAGGTCATTACAGGGATTCATGTGCCTGGAGGTGTGCTCCCTTAACTGTGATTTCAGCAGTACTATTGTGATCAGATTGCATCCTGATACAAGCCAAGACATTTCTCTGACTCTGAAAAAGCACTTCAAGAGGTGGAATCTCTAGGAACGGCAACCTTTGCCACTGTCAGAGGGACTTCTACTGTATAGACTAAGTAGCAAAATTCTGTGATAACTTTTGTTATTGTAAGGGTTCCTTGCCTTTCTTCATTAGTGGCTAGAATGTATTTTTGTAATTCATGTGTTTTTGTGTATTATAGATTGCATACAATTAATTCATTGTGTTTGGACATTTGTTTTCAAATGAAGCTAACCCATACATTTGTTACAAAAAATAATTAATATGACATTATGAGAAAATGTCTGTGGAAAAAGGTGGGCATCTAGTACATTAAATACTAAGTGGTAAATACCAAGATCCATTCTAGATCTTAAAGCAATGGTTGAGATTATTTGTCTTTTGTCTTATGCTTTCAGAGTTTTCCATTGGTTACTTCAAGCGCTGAAGTTTGAAAGGGCAGGTTATAATCTTGTTTTTCAACGCTGTCAAGCATATTACTCCAGTCACTGAAATTTGTGATATCACTGAATATTCACTTGTAAATGAAATAGCAGTTCCTTGTGCAGCATATAACTGTGGCAACAGACAGAACTGCCTTTTGATAAATACGTGTTTCATTTTCTCTTGCTGGCACGGTAGCTGGTATTCTTGAAGCCCCTAGTAATTTGTCTCTGTGGATGACTCTCTTTGGTCATCACTGTAATACCTGCAAGCTGAAATCCCAGGCAGAGCAGCCAGCAAGGAATGTACTAAGATCACGTGTGGCAATGCAAAGTGCAGTACCTTTCCTGTCATCTTTGAAGAGGATGCGTTGTACTTCTTTTAAACAACTATTGGAGCTTTGAAGAAGAAGAAATTGGGATTGGAATATCCATAAAGAGCTAGTCACAGCTGTGGATTTTTATTCCAGATAGCCAGAGGATGTTCAGCACCTTTGAAGGTATTAAACAAACCCAGCCTTGCTTGTTTTAGCTCTATTTGAAATGCAGACAAGGGGAAAAAAAAATCAATATTTGCTAAATGAGAGAGAACGAAATTGACTTTAGGAGTAAAATGTCTTCTTGAGGAGTATCAAAATAATAGCACAAAACCCCAAAACAAAGCGTGCTCTTATAGAAGTATTATAATGTGCCTTTCATCAAGTAAAGCCATGAGATAAGGTGAGAGTTTCTTCACTGATAATTGTCATTGTTTAATTTAAACCAGTAGATTTTTAATGCTTGCACCAAGTAAGAATCCTCCAGTTGTCCTTTTGTTGTTCTTCATCCTCTTCTGCGTCTCTGATTTGCATTCTCAGATGTCAGTGAAGTGCTAGGCTTTGACCTCCCACATACTTAGTAATTTGCTTTAAGCAAGTCCTTAGTCCTTTTGAATCTGATTTACCTTTGAACCAACACTGTTATACATTGTTCCAGCACTGAAAAGGGACCAGGAACCACATTAAAACACTTACTTCATTTAGGCTATTTTATAGTCTATCTTTTCGAAGGAGAAGATTATGTCTTCAGTGTAGAGGATTTGGTTCATAGACTTCTGTGTGAATCTTGCATACTTTCAGCGCAGATGATTTGATGACTTGAGTGCTGGCATAGTAAGTTTACTACAGGACTGCAATGGTTGTCTGCAACTTATTACTAAGATTTTTGAGAACACTTCTGTGGTGCACATTGAATTATCTGTGTAGTCTGAACTGTGTTGATAGGAGCCAAAACAAACAGACTTTCTAGATTGAAGGACTATGATATCCTGATCCCATACCACTTGTTCTTTTATGCCTTTTATTATACTGAAGATGTTACAAGTTTTTCTCTTTTGTCTAATAGACTTTGCAATACTTACTTTGTGCAAGTTATTCTTATATTTTCTGAGAAGAAAAGCCTATATTCTCTTTCATGGTCTTCATCAAATATTACTGATGCAGCAAAATCTTTAATTGGATTCTTTTTCTTTTAAGTGGAATGATCGGAAATTGTTTTTTCTGTAAATAATAATGAAGCAAGATTGTATGGAAAAATTATTCTAAAAGAGAAAAGTCGTCATAAAAGAAACACTTTAAAATGAAAACTGTATTATTTTAATGTAAATTATTCATAGGTTATCAAGTTTAGATGAGGTTTGTGAACTTAACTTTGTTATGGTTCTTTAATATAACTTTAATATAACTTTAATGTTTAAATCTATGATGCAGGGAATGAAATTCTACTCAGGGAAACCATTCTGATTTCTGTATAATTGGAAAAGTTTATGTGTTCAATGGGTGAGTAGTAGTGAGAGCAGACATTTATCTCCATGACTTTGTGGTGCACCAGTATAACTCAGGGCATAGACAAGTAGTGGTCTTTTAGGAGCAGAATGTGCTACATCTGTTTTGGTCTCTTTCTTGTTGCCAATAGAAGGGCTAGTCAGAAAGGTTCTCAACTTCTGTTAAGGTTCTTAACTTCTGTTAAGGTGCAACTGGTTGTATTCTATTCGTTTTTTTATTATTTCTTTTGCTTGTTCAGTTTATTTAACTGCTGTTTTTTTCCTTCAACGTCTTTGATGCTCTTGTGGCCATTGAATTCTCTTTGTCACTTTTGTGTATGTATCTCAAATGCAACTTCACCATGTAAAGCTGTTCCTTCAGTAATCCTCAAGCTACACTTCTCCCAAGGTTTTATTCCTCTCCAGAGTTCCTGAGAACCTCTCTGCAGCCCTTTTGGCTATGTAGAGTTCTTCAGAAAGGCAGAGTGCATGAACATCTAAAGTCTTGATATCTTTAGTTAATAAACAAACAGTTGCTGAAGTGAGTTATTTTAGTACCTCATGAATCTTCAGCTCCTTCAACTCTTTATACTTGAGCAGTGGAAAAGATGGACTTTTCCACAGGTTTTTTGTTTCTCATTGTTCTATGCATTGAAGATACACAAAACCGTATTGGAATGAGGCTGAGGATTGCCAATGTGTGTTAGCAAAGTGTATTCAAATAAGTGTAATTAAATCAAGTACTCAGGATTAAGCCTGTATTCTCTTTCTGCGTTCATTTGCTCCCTTGTCTCTTCAGCCCCTCAAAATGTTTCTTCTGTTTGTATTCATAGTCCCTTTGGCAACATTTCCTCATCTTCTAGGCCCTTACTTACTGGCTGTCTCAGACAAATTTTTCATTTCTTTGACTTGTTTCTCAGTTTGTCTGTCTGTGTTTTTCATCTATTTCAACCGTTTTTCATGCCTTCTGGCAATACTTGCCAGCTTTTCCTACTGCCTTTCTTGGTACTCTGAGACAGGATCTTTCAGTTCCATCAGCACTAAATCTTTCTTTTTTGTAGCTCAAGCTAGTGCTTTTCTGGCATTCCAAGATACCTTCTTAGCTCTTTGGTCATCGCCCTGAAATTTTCAAAGCACGAAATATCTGGAGAAGAAGTAGGAATAGCTTCTTTGTCTGCAGTTCTTATGGTTGTTGAGTACAGAAAAAAGTGATATAATTTTGACATGACAAATATAATTTTGACAAGAGTTCCATGCTTACTACAGAGTAGCATTCTGAGTAGAACATGCAGACTAGCAGAAAGATATTTTACAGAAAATATATTAATAAAAACATAAAAAATACTGTTATTTAAAATATACTTTAAATCAGCTTTTGAGCAGTAAATATGCTTTTCAACTCAGATTGTAAGTTGTAGTGGATTTTTGGGGGTCTGACTGATCTGTATTCTTCTATGCTCATTTAAATTTGAAGTAATACTCAGTTTACTGTTCTGCTAAAGTCTTAAAGAATGACAGGCTACTACATTTGGAAAGGTAATTTGCTAAACCCTATAAAAAGACATGTTGTAGTGTTTTGGTAGTTACAGCTTCTTGTGCTATTGGAAGAATAAAGTTTTATTTATGTTGATTTATTCTGTTTAGTTCCATGACTTGCTCAACATGGAGTTAAAAAACCCAGAAAAATGGATTCTTTTTTCAGTTTATGTTGAAGAACTAAATTTGAGGGGGTGAGATTTATTATTTCAGAAATCAAAAAAGACACACTGACTAAAGAGGTTGGTTTAGTTCATACCCTATAGATAGAAGCAATGGGCAATACGTCAACAAAATAGTTGTGTTGCAACTCAAAATGTGTAGGTAGTTCTACACTGTGAATTATTAGATGTTGATGCTATTGCTTTGTTATAATAGTCTTGTACCTGAGTCTTTATTATCCTGCCTGGCTTAACCTCCCTCCAAGCCCATTTCTTTGTAAAGAGCTGACCAATACTGTCTTCATGTGCCTGGAGTCAGTTCTCCAAGTTGGAATGCTGAGTTGGGGAACTGTGCTGTAAGAGAGAGGTCATGAGAGAACAACTGTGCTTTCACTGAAGTCTCTAGCATGAGATGGAGTTCCTGTGGGTCAGGTCTTAGTGCTAGGAAAATGAGATTGGTGAAGAGTATAGAGAAGAGTGAAGTAGAGAGGTCCTGGGTCTACCTATGGCACATAACCTACAGCATTCATTTGCCAAAAAATGCCTCAGAAACAGCATCATGCCTGTAGGTTTAAATGTAGAAGTATCTGTTATGTGCATCACATAAAATTCAGGATTGTCTGTCTGCACAGATGTGCCTAGAACTTCCTCTTCTGACCAGAAGACGGACTTAGACTGAGTCCTACCTATAATAATTTTGTCTGGAAAGTAGAACTAGTTCCAGATAAAATTGCCACTGTCTAGGTTTTCTTCTTCTGCAATGGGGATCGGCTCCTCAAGCCCACTGCTACCCCAAACTGGTTCATTACTGGTGTGTTAGAATTACTGGTCAAAATTAGTAGTCAGTAATGAACTGCATGCTTTTAATTCTGTTTAGATCTTTGTGATCTGAAGAGTGATAGAGAATGTAAGCTCCAGTGGAGGTCACATTACACACTGAAAAATGCAAATGAATTACCAAAGGGAGGGGGAAGTGTTTTTATCCCCTCATTGAAGTCATTGAAGTAAGAAGCTGCTTACCAGCCACTTCAGTATGGAAGATAATTTCTAGTCTAACAAACAGGTATTTGCATATCTAAGGAAGTGAACAAGCACTATAAGAAAAATAGACAGACTGTGTCTTGAAAATAGGGGAAACGGGGGAGTCAGGATGAAAGATTAAGTCTGTTTAGATCCCAGGAACATTTTGAATATGAGATTGGTAAAGGCCTGTTGTGGTTTAACCAAGGGATGTGCAGGAATGGGACATGCAGGAATATAATGATCTAAGAGGCAGTGGAGGAGTGCAGCTGAAAATATTCCATGAGAAGTTCATCTCTTGCAGATGAATTCTCTGACCAGAACTTCTGAATAATTTTTTAATGATAGGAAAAACATGGAACGTAAGATGTGCACAAGGACTGGAGCCATGATTGCCCGCTTGTCAACTCAATATGGATGTAAGTATGGGTCGATGTAAATACATTAAGCATAGATTTTGTTTATTTGGTGGTAGCTTTTGTAAGCATTTGTTACAGCATTGTCTGTTTTGAAAGTTATTGATAAAATCTGTTGCCAATTTTTGACCTTAATTTGGCTTAAATGTGATTTAAGGCACCTAACAAGACATATTTTATACAGTGGTGTAGCAATACCATGCCCTAGGGCATTTGTATACTGTAAAAGTACCCTGGAAGTACTAACAGGGGTTGGTGTTCCTGTCATCATCACCCTTGTCAATATAGCACTCCATCAGTGGAGGGAAGAGATGTGATCCATCACCTTTCCAGTATTTCAATGAAGAGACCTGTTGCCTATCCAGGCTGTCATTGTGTGTGAGCTCTGCATGTTCTCTGAGCTCTGCATGATTTTCTGTCTTGGGTTTCTTTTCTGGTGGAATATTTGATTATCAGTCTTCCTCACTGTGTCAGAGATCTCTATAAACTTTGTTCTGGACTGAATGGCTCCTGTTGTTTGTCAGGCTCTGCTTTTCCTTCTTTCTGAAGCTCCCAGTAGTCTGTTGTTGGAGTACTTGTCCCAAGTCTGTCACAACATCTTCTGTTCTCAGCTCTTGTTATCTCCTTGTTAACTTCAGTAGTATAGTTCAGTTTGTATCAGTCACCAGCCTCTAGTGTGTCACTTCTCTTTTGTAACTTCAAATTGAAAACATTTCTTACTAGAGTTTAATTTTTACGTGGTTTGCAGTATTCTTCTGGTATTTTTGTAGCACGTTTTTGTGTTTGGGTTCTACTCTCTGACTTAATTGAAACAAACACTTCAAGTACATCTGAAACCACAACTGTCAGAAATAAGGCTACTTTCTAAGTATTGTCTTTGTCTTCACTGGTACCTGTAGTTTCCAGGTGCAGAACAAAGCACAATTTCCATCTCTTCCCATTGTTTTCCATGCTCAGAGAGGCTTTTCAGCTCTGGTGGAGGTTTCAGCTGATTATTTCTTTTAATACCATTTTTTTCCCTCCCTCTGCTGGTAACTGTGTGGGGTTCAGGAAAACTCTGTGCCTAAGATGCTTAAAGAAGACCTTTTTCATTCAGAGATGTATTACTGCCTGCCTCTCTGTACCAGGACGTGGGTTGAGCAGAGCCTGTTCCTCAGCCTTCCTGTGCCAGGGTAGTGAAGTTTCTTAGAGGTTCAGGTTCTGGCACTGCATTTTACTGTGGGCAATCTGGAGTAATTATGTAGAGAAGGATGATTTTTTTTTTTTTTTTTCTGGTACAATCTTGTGTGCCTACTTTTAACTGTGATTTTTCACCTGGGATGGTTAACTGCATAGCACATTGCTAGTAGCCTGTGCTCATGCTGACCTGGAACAGAATGAAGGAGTAAATTCACTTCAGTTATCTTATGCACCAAGAAGTTCAGCTTTGACTGTCACATTTTGGTCCCACTGGTCCCTTGGGGTGTTCTGGTGAGGCTCTTGTAAGGATAAATATGGATTCTGTGACAAGATTTAGTTTAAGTGGTTACATCCTTGGGAATGAGTGGAGAGGAGATACTGTGGGCTTGCATGAAAACAGAATTAATCCTATGCTATTCAAGTTTCTCTAGAATTCAGGATCATGGTTTTATTGTGGTATGTCACAGAAAGTAATTGATTCTTGGTGTATTGAATTGATGAGTAGATTACTATTTTTACCATTAACCTAGTAAAAGTTTATCCTGATCTAGTATTATCTAAAGAATTTGTGTAAGAATGTGAGATAAACCTTATATTAGTGCTTAGGATAAACAGCAAGACCTAAAAACAGTATCTCAGCAGCTATCCAGAACAGTCCATTTGTATTTCTTCATCTTACTCTGGAGGAGAGGAGAAGATAAATAGGTACAGCCCTCACAAAAACATTGCCTTTTGATGCAGTGCATGTGATTGGTTATATTGTGATTTTATCTCCAAGTGGCATATTATGATACGTATTTTTGAGAAACCGGTAATGTGAAATACCTGCCTGTCTTCCCAAAATTACTATTTCTACTTTCACTGCTAAACTGTGCCCATCACCTAAGAGTACAATCTCACTTTAAAGCGAACATAAAAGAGGTAAATCTGGGTTTATAGAGTGTTGTACTAATGGAAATACTCATGTCTTTATTACTGTGATGCAAATCAGTTTTATGTATTCAAGATAAAAAGATTTATTCAACCTCATTTTTGTAACTCTGAAGTAGTATGAGTTGCTGGAGGTTTCTGTGTAGCTGCACATCAGTTTTGCAGTGAAGGGAAGGAATATGGCAGTGGCACTTGATAATTTTATTTACGGCAGTATCCATACTGGAAGTGCTCAGTAATCAGTGGCATGTTGTTTTCAGTCATAGAATCCTCATGCTCTATTAACTGTGGTGGTAGGAAAATGGCTGTTGGCAATTTTCCATCATGTCAATGCTCTTAGTATTTACGTTAGAAACCGTATTTATGAAGGCAACAAGAGTCTTTCTTGTTTTTCCCTCTCTCCAGATCTTTGGGTGTTGAGAGTTAAAATGTATTTTCTCTGTTCATCTGTTGTGTATAAGCTGTAAGGGATGCACATACAGCACTGGCTCTGTAGCTTGGAGTAACAGAAACCCGAGTTGATTTCAGTTTGTGTCTTGGTTTCTTCTGTGTAACTCTTTGTTCTAATGTGAGCCTAAGTAGAGTTTAGAACATCCACATAGGTGGAGGGCTGGGGAAAAAGGTTTATATTTATAAAATAATTTTGTGAAAGATTTTTTTCTTTGTTTGTACACCAATTCGTAATGATCTGTCCAGGTATAATTTTAAAGTAAGACATTATTCATGTAGAGATCAATACAACCAAGATGATACATAATTCAGCCTCAATCAGTGATTGCATTCATTCTTCATTTTAACATTGAATCATCTGATAATACTTTGAAATAAGAAAGCATCGATCTATAGATTGGGATTATGAAAACTGAAAGCAATTTAATAATATGCATGTCAAAATCTACGCGTTTCTGTTTTATTTTCTTAAACTGTAATCTAGCCATCAGCTAGTGTCAAGGCTTAGTTGCTTGAAAAAATAGCAAAGTGTTTCTTTCTATATTATTGCTTATTCTCCCCCCTTCCTCTCCCCAGCTTTCTCTCCCACATTTTTTTTCTCTCTTGAATCCTTTAGTATTCACGTTGCATTAAACATCTGGTATTCATATCAAACACTGTGGAAATCCATCCATTGTTTATGTCAGTTAGTGTTAAGTAATACTTTGTACAGCAATAAGAACCAATAAAACCCCCAGCAATAAAACTGCTGTGTGTCAGTGATTTCTCCTCAGGGTCTGCAACAAGCCATTTGATTTGACTGAAATAATGGCAAACAGTTTTAGACCTTTGCATTAACTCTGCAGGCTAACGTCTGTGTGGGTTGGTAAGTGTCGTGCTTACAGAAGGATATCGGTGGTGTAGTCCCAGAGGTAAAAACTGATAGGTGCCAGAATGAGCAGTTGAGTAGACAGAAATGTTAGTCAAAGATTTCCCGTGGTGCTGTCATCCAGGTTGTTAGCAACTTCTGTGTGTTTGAATAGTTGATGTGTAGTGAGAGAAGATGGAAGAATACTATTAAATTGTGGTTTAAATAAAAGTAATAGTTAAAAGAAATATCATTTAGGGTACCTAGGTCCCAAGTGCCCAAAGTGAGATACTGAAATGGTTTAGTTTTCAGGAGCTACGAGCTTAGTATTTTCTGAAAATCAGGCATCTCAGTGTCTCAAGGTGAACATTGAAGCCCATTAATTGTGTTTCATTCTGCTGCTGCAGTCAGTTGGAGACCTTCCTGTTGGCTTCAGAGAGCTTTCAGCAAGCCCTGCGATTTTTGGGTTTTTTGGTTCCCCTCCTCCCTCAAATAACTTTTTAAGGGGATGAAAGTATATATAAGGAAAACTTGGTTTTCCAGCACAAACTTCCCTGTCATATACTAAACAAACAATGTAGAAAATGAAGATTTTCGGTAGCCAGTTTAGATATTTCTTACAAGTACTGTTCTCAGTAGTTCTTTACCAGTAGAAAATTTGGGTATTGCTTATAATAACTACTGTTTGACTTAGTTGTCACTTTTTGTAGCTGGCTTGTTCTTTCAAATATATGTAAATCATTAAATAGTATTCCATTACAGAAAAGCATCTTCTACTTTTTCTTAGTAAAAGAAATGGCTTTGATTAAGGATTCTGAGTGGCAGAAACATAAAGCCTTTTAGTAAATAGTTCTTTTTCTGTTCCACAACATTAATGTAGGAAATTGACCTAGACCTTTAGAGCGATTTAATAGAGCTGTTGACTGTATTATGCAGCATCAGGAAACCATACTGTGGGTTTTCATTTGTCAAGACTAAAGTAAGGTGATACTAGTTCATGCTTTTTCTTAATTTGTTGAAATTGTTGTCAAAAAAATAAAACACCTGGTAGCAAGAATTCTGCACCTGACATCTTTAAGAAAGCCTCTCTGAAGAAATTAATGGAAATTATGTTGTGAGAGGCACATAGGTAAATTCAGATTATTTTTATAGTGTCATTTTTGTAATAGCCTTTATAAGGGAAAAACATGGATGATCAGACTTCAAGCCAAGGTGGTTATGCATAGTGGAATCACAGTGATGGAAAAGGTGCTTTGATGTTTGTAAAAGTGTAGGATGATAAAGGAGGGGGGAGGGACCTATGAATTCAGGGTACTCTGCATGGGAGGTCTGGGTCTTTTTCATCCTGATAAGTTCTAACCCTGCTCTTGTTTAAAGCAAGAGTAATGTTCCCAGTTGTGTGGTTTGGAGAATGTAATGGTTTTTAATGGTACCTAGAAAATACAGTAACTGAGTGGGGGAAAAGGAAAAACAAATTATTCACATTTGTTCAAATTGTACAGATACTAAGTTCATAGATTAAAAAAAAAATATTGAATGTTGATTTGCTTTGTGACCAACTGTTGTTAAAATGCTAATTTCTAATTTACACTATGACGATACTTGCTAATAATGTCAGACAATTGTATTTTGATGTAATCTCACATAGTTACGATGCCTTAATTAAATGTTTGGAAATAAAAGAAGCTACGTACAGTTTTTGTAACTTGAAATATTTTTCATGAGATTAACACAGATCTAGATTAAAAAAGTCTAAATGCTGTCCTTGTATTCAAATAATCGTACCAGCGTGGTATGCTAGTGCGAAGTTCCAACATGTTTTTGCCCTGATATTTTTTCTGGTTATTTTATTTTAGCTGTATAGTTTTTACTTCTTGGCCATGAATTTAGTCTCTGTGAAGGCCGAGAGGTGGAAACCCTCTATTATTCCAGCAATACATAAGACTCTCTGCACTGCTGTATCAGGAAATCTCAAGTAACAGTTTCATGATGTATGAGGGTATTATTCTCTGCAAGCAGTAACAGGCATTTCTATTTCCCCAGCAATAGCCACATAATCAAACATTCACAAGTGCTTTACGAAGAATTTAATTAGTGTGCAGAGTAACTGGATGCAGCATGCACACAAGCTGTTATATAATTCAGTAGTTCACATTTTGCAGTTAGTGCAGAACACTTTTGAGCATTAATATGTGTGAATGATATTTCTATCAAAGTGTGCATCATCACCCCTCCTTTTGTACTTTGCACGTTAAAAATTACACTAAAACTTTAACAGATGTCACCTCCAGGAACATAGGATACCTTCCTCAGTGCCCTAATGGTGTGATAAATGGAGGGAAATACAAATTCTCATGTTGAGACTTGAACATCAAACACCATTCCTTTGATATCAAGCGTTTACGACTCCCCAGAGAAAGATATAGATTATTGTGTCTTTTACCACAAAACTAGGCGCGTTTAGAATTTTGTTTAACGGTAGTAGAAATTTGTGGAGCAGTCAAGGCCAACCACTGAAGAACTTCATTTCTAAATTAACGCCAAGACTTTGACATTCAGAGTTTAGACATGGACAATCAGAAGCAAAAGATTTCTCATTTCATGATAATAAGTATGTTCAGAGTCCGCTTTGCCAGTCTCTTTTTAAGGTGCAGTGCATCAGACCCTACACTAGGAAAAGGTAGGAGTGTGTTCATATGTGGTAGTACACTTCTTAATTCATTCAGCATTATTGGTATGCTCATGTCACCTGCAAGGATTAACATTCTGGAAACCAACAGAGTTATCTGCTATGTTTTTTGTCTGTTCAGAAAAGCCCTTTAAGCATTAGCTGATGCATGAGAGGAGCTTCCAGGCTTGCAGAGCAATGGAGCTGTATTGGATGAAAGTGATTTAGAATATCCCTCAGCAGTTATCTACCTGCAAGGCAGTTAGCTGTCTGTCAGATTGGAAGGTTTTATTGGTATGTCAGTGCTATAAAGTCTCGGTCTAAACCAGCAGACCAATGCCAATGACACGAATAGTGACAGACAGTCTATAATTAGCCTGTAAAGGTGTTTAGTATGAGCCCTCACCCTAGTTTCCCAGTTCCACGGAGTTGTTCCAGTTTGTTATTGTCTGACACTGACAAAATCTGAACATTATGACTGGCAAGAAAGACCAAAAACTACAAATGAACCCAAAGGAGAGAAAGGAAACAAAAGGATCAGTTAAAAGTAGGGCACTGCTTTTGCTTTCATGCTAGTTCCATTTTGGCGTCATTTTGCTTATTTGAGGGGAATTGCTGAAAACTTAATTGGTGGAAATACGAACAGGGTCTTTCTGTAGTCTTCTGAAGATGCCTTTTGGAGGAAAGTTTAATTGCTGTAGGAGAAGTTTTAGTTTTCTTTGCAGAGTTGAGAATGAGAGAGGTCCCCGTTGAATGTTAATGCAGATTTGCCATTAACTTCTGTGATTTTCCCAGTAGCCTTTGTGTCTTTTTTTTTTTCTATCCTTATCTCTTCTTTGTATAGCAGACAGAAGTTTTTCATTTTGCATGTCATTTATAACAAATTGTAGTTATTCTCAAAAATTAGTACATTTCAAGCTTCAACTGAAGAGAAGGAAAGCATGTAATTTTGAATTTACTTGCATGTCTAATCTTGAACACCATGTTTTTGAGTTTTGCTTTATTTTCATTAATTAAGCTCTTGTTCTAGTGTCTGCCTTTATATAAAATATTTATTCTTTACCGTTTGTAGTATGTCTGTTTGCATTTTGGATATTTTCAGTTTGCTTGTATATGGAAGTAGCTGCTAGACTTCCTCTGTCCTTCCACTAGAAGGGTGGTATTTTTATGCTTCTTGCAGCAGGCCCTTTTTGAGAGTGCTGGAGTATATCTAAGTTCTCCATTCCTGATTTTTCAGTGGCAACTTCCCGTGAATCCTGAACTAGAGCTCCTGCTGTCAGGTTGTTCTCTAAGCCAATTCCACCACACATATCAGCAAGTCAAAACAGACAAACTTAGGAGATGTGTCAGTGCTGTGATAAAATTTAGTGCATAATTTAGAATAAGCAGGTCAGATTTTTTCTTCTTCAGTTTAGGAAGTCAACGCAGAGACCTTTCATCCCACCACCTAGGTGAAATACCACCTAGATATACTTGTGTTAACTGTGAATGAACTAACTTTGGAACCAGAAGTAATACAGCCAAATGAGAGGAGTGTGGCAGCCAGGCTAATTAATTAAGAAGCCAGGTTAATTAGTTGGACTGGAGGAAGCACCATGCTGATGTGACAGTGTAGCTTCCAAAATTCTGGCTGATTTGTACACAGGTTACGCTGGGCTTCTTGTAGACATACAAGTTGTTTCTGAGCTCTTTCAGGTGTTTTTACCATGAACCAGCATTGTGTATTGGTTTATTCCCTGTGTCAATTTACTGTAAGTTTAGATTTATTTCCAGGCTGATGGTCAATTTTAGTTCCTTCTCAGTCTCCTTCAGTAAGATTTTTCTAACACATGGATAGACATTGTGATATTGTCTTATTCAACATCATGCCACTGAGGGAAATTCCCCAGTGTTTCTTTTTTACCTGCTGAAGGACCTTTCCATCTTCTTCCTAAGATTTTGTCGCTTACTGAATATGAAGCTGAAGTAATACTCCTGAAGTTGTGTATGGCAGCATTGTTCCAGCCTGTGGGGCTGGGAGGTGGCTGTCAGCAGTCGTGTTCTCACAGGATGCATGCTGGCAGTAGAGCGCACTGAAAGATGCCTTGTTTCGTAAGAGCTGGTGGTTCTGAACAGTTTGCCATCTTTCTGGGTGTTATGAAACTGTTTCCTCAGTGCTCCCCTTAATGTCAGTCAGTCTTTACATAGAGTTCGATGTGTGAGATGCTCATAAAAGAGTCACTTTAATGAAAAGGGTTTGTAGCGATAGGACAAGGGGTAATGGTTTTAAGCTAGAAAAGGGTAGATTTAGGTTGGACATTAGAAAGAAGTTCTTTAATATGAGGGTGGTTGAGCACTGGAACAGGTTGCCCAGGGAGGAGGTAGGGGCCCCATCCCTGGAGACATTCAAGGTCAGGCTTGATGGGGCTCTGAGCAACCCGACCTAGTTAGAGATATCCCTGCTTATTGTAGGGGACTTGTACTAGATGACTAGCTGTCCCTTCCAACCCAATACATTCTATGATTCTATAAAAGATTAAAAATACTCTTAGTAAAGGTCTTTGTTACTACATTGTATGGTATAGTAAACATGAGAAGCAGTATCAAACCCAGAAGTAAATCAACAAAGTATTGTAAATAAGATGGATTCTGTATAGAAAACTTTAATTAGAAATACTAAGTACTGTATTACTGCAATAACATGGTAATCATATGTGAACTGATAGTGACATAAATAAATAAATACAAATAGTATTTGCTGAACAACATTACTACAGAGCTGAAATTAACTTTTGTTTTTTACATATATGTTGTTTAAAATGCTTTTAATGATTTTTTATGACCTTATTTACAATACCTCTTCAGCACAGTAGCTGAAGTTTACACAAGGAGTTAGTTAACATATTTTTTTTCTATTTCTAGATCTGTTAGCTGTGCCTAAACATCCATATGCTGCTATGGAGAACTGGGGACTGAGTGTTTTTGTGGAGCAAAGGATACTGCTAGATCCAAGCATTTCTTCGATATCATACTTACTGGATGTCACCATGGTCATTGTACATGAGCTATGTCATCAGGTATTAAGGGTGTTCCAATATTTGATATTAATGTCAGAAACCGTGTGTTCCTTTTCAGAACTGAAAATGAATTTGTGTTGTTCTCATAGACTGTTGCAACTTTTATTGTAACTGGAGTCCAAATAATACAGACATCTGTAAGTGATGTCATTACAATGCAGAAACTGGGAATTCTGACTCAAAATGTGGATAGAAGAGAAAATTATTAGCAATGAACAATTTTACTGTCTTCTGTATGATTATATTCTGTATGTGTGTGTGTGAGTTTGTTGTTGGTGTGTAGACTGAACACCTTGATAATTGGAAAAGGATTTATTGCAGAACTATAGCAGGTTCATGCTGGGTTTCGTGTTCACGACAAAAAATGTTTTGGCTGAAATCAGTTTTGGTAGTCATCTTCTTTCATCACATATGCGCATACTTCCATTTTCTTTTTCTTTTTTTTTTTTTTTAAATTTGGTATTGACTCTGTTCACTAGTGGTGGGTACTTGAGTCTTTATGTGTACAGAAACTTTTGTCTCAATAAGAAAACTTTGTAATAAACCCGTCTTACAATTTATTTTACATTTCTTCCATCTTCTTATCTCAAACTAAACACATTACGAGTGTTTAGTAATACTGAGTTGAATGCAAATGTTATTGAAGAAATTTGCTACAGGGGCAGGAAACCCTTTCTTGCACTCATAAGAGGCATAATCATAGCCTTCAGGTTAAAATGAATGAAATCCTACTGTGTAATCAGCATGGCTTACATCTGTGACTTTACACAGTATTCTTTAAAAGGCAATGCAAATTCTTAACACTTTCTGCAAATAAAAAGTACCGTATAAAAGGGAGCCTTTGTAATGGAGTTCTGGTAGATGAACCTGGAAATAATAATGTTTGGTTCATATTCATGTTTCACATTAAATCTGTCCATGAATATCAAGTCCTCAACTACAACATGAAATTTTTATTGAAAGTTATTGCTGGTTTGTTCTCAATATGATCATCTGATTTTTTTATAAGCTCTTTATTGTGCAGTACAATAGAGTAGCACACTGTTCAGCTAGAAAAATTACAGTGCCTTAGGAGTCAGGTGTGGAAAACACATATTAGGTCATCAAACCCTGGCTCCTGTTAGTGTTAGATCCTTCCATGTGATGCATTTTATAGTGCTGGGTTCAGTGCTCCTGATTACAGGGTTACACCGCTTCCCTTAAAACCTTCTGATTAAATCTGATAGTCAATAACATTTTCCTAGCGTTCAGCTCAAGTCTTCCTTTTCCTGAACTCATTCTATTACTTCCAGTTATTCTTTGCACTGCTTTGATAATTTCCTTTGCTTCCAAAGCAATTTATACTAAAGATGTTGGCAATTATCACATCAGTATCTTGCCAAGTTTGTTTATTTGATTCTCATTGAAACCAAAGCCTTTTTCCATGGTTCTGGGCATATCAGAGGATCACGAAGTGGGTGAAAACTATATTTGAATTTATTTTAAGGTAGCAGTGCAGTCATAGAATTCTTTTAAGTGACCTTAAAATTGCAAATGAGAAGGTTACTTAATGTCTGTGTTGATTTTGCTTTCAGTGCTGTTGGCTTGTTTTAAAGTATCTTCCTCCATTCATATTGCTGTTGTTTCTGCTTTAGTACCATGCAGATCAGGTCCTTGCTCAGCTGCTTCACTGGATAACTAAACAAGATAGAAAATATTCAGGTGGAAGAAATATCCTTTCTATTTTTTAGATGCAGAACTGAGTCACAGAGAATATGAATTGTTCATCTGCCAATAAATCTTAAAGGGAGAAATGCTACAAAAATACAAGCCAGAAAACACCATCTAGCACCTCGATCACAGTATTGTCTTTTTCTGCTGTTGTCTTACCATACTCAGAAGCCCCTCAAGGAAACTTTAGCTGTGGTTAGCATAGAGGAACTGTAAACAATATGAGCTTATTTGAAAATGTATTGAACTGAGACCAGATTGGGTCCAGAATCTCTTGCCTCTACTATTTAATTGTTAAATTAACCAAAATAATTTCTGATGCAGCAAAAGTAGAATCCACATCTCCAGTTTTACTTTTTATTTATTGATTTTTTTAAAATTCCAGATAAGAGGAAAGGGAGCTCTCCTAAAATACATTTTCCTGAAGTATATTTTTTTCTTTTTTGGAAGAATTGTAGCATTGTCCTACTTCCTCTAATTTTAAAGCCATGACATTAAGACTTGCAGAACATATCTGACCGTGTACCAAACTAACCTGTATGAGACTCTTTTTACTTAAAGTAACACAGCAATTGCTTTGCTAATGTTGTTCCTAAGATTAGAAAAATCTGATTAATATTAAGAATTGGGAATATTACCTTTAGATATGACTGTTTAAAATCAGAATTCCCAAACCTGCTGGGTGTTAGTGCTTGAGCACAGTGTTCAGGACAGATAGAAAATGAGAGACAGCATTGCAGAAGGACAACAAAGTTCTGTGGTTGTCAAAATACAGGTAAAAAGCATGTAGGAAAGAATTTTATAGCCAATTTCTTCAAAGGTGACTTTGTAAAACTTGACCTAATATTTATTTTACATACATGTTTTAAGAGGGATGCATTAAAATTACATGGGTATCCTTAGTTTAGTCATTTTTAGGTTGCTAGTGCCTGATTATTCGGCTTGAATTTCATATATTTAATTAAAAAAATTAATAACTGGAAGGAGTGTTCCAGCTGTTTCCTCCAAGCCTCAAAACACAAGTGTGATACTGGTCAAACACACGTATTTCTAGAAGCTTAAGTTGATAGTTCAAAATAATTACCATAATTTATTAAAATAGTTCTGTTAAGGTAATAATCAGTTTTGTTTGCATATCACAGATCAGTCCCACCTACAGCCTTTGAAGAAAGAGTCATTTAAATTTATGCAGGATGATTTTTTGTGATAGTTTTCCCACCTGAGCGCAAAACTTGGTGTGACAGATTGAGTTAAAGAGGCATGAAAGCAGAAGCAAAATTAAAAATTTCTAAATCAGTGTTTTTGTAATAATCTGTAACGAAAGCATATAGGCAAGAGTGTCCTTTCACTGCAAGTTAAAATAAGTGCCTTCTGCGTGTCAGGCTGAACATAAGACCTGAGAGAGATGTGAAATTTATGTAATCAATACATTTCAATTCATTT
Source organism: Eurystomus gularis (assembly GCA_013400335.1). Lineage (NCBI taxonomy): Eukaryota > Metazoa > Chordata > Aves > Coraciiformes > Coraciidae > Eurystomus > Eurystomus gularis. Next base: position 219,275 of record VZZY01018766.1, on the reverse strand, counting down.
TTCTGTTAAAAAATGAAAAGAAGTATTGATCTTCACTCCAAGCAAATTGTGTCTATTGTCAAATACAAAAATAAATAAATAAACAGGTACTTATATAAATGAAGTGCTTTACTTAATGTTTTATTTTCAGACATGTAATACCTTGAAAGACAATAGCACCTTTAACTGGAAAATTTGGCTTCATTAATTTTAGTATCTGGGACTGCTCCATTTCTGACATTCATAACTATATCTGATACTAATCAAGACTAAGCAAATTCCCTACATTTTGATATTGGTGTCACATGCTATTTTAATGCCTGTAAAACACTTCCTCCTTTAGAATAAAAAATGAGTACTCTTACTGTAACATTAATAAATTATCCTGAAAAACTCAAAAAAGAGTTATCTTCTGTGACATCATAAATTAATGTTACTAATTCTTTTGAGTTTCAGGAGGATGTATTATGAACTTTACAACCTTTATTTTTTAAAATCTCTCTCTGAATAGTCATAGCATACCATGACTGTTAATGGTTTCATGTTCATTCAGCAGTCCTCTTGTATTTCAAGAAATAAACTCTGTGCTATTGTGTTGAATCTGTTTGTCATTAGAAATTATTTAATCAGCCTATTCTAGTATAAATATAACTTTCATACTCCTCTGATAGTATGCTACTGTAACATTTCAGATTGTGAAAAGTCCATTATCTATATGAATGTATTTCCAGTGATTTTTTGTTTTGTTTTGTTTTGTTTTTTCAGTTAAATGTTCCTAAGATCAAGATCTATCTCTCTTGCTCCTGTAGTGAGTTAATTTTTTGATAGCCTTCAGCTAGAATATGATCACTGAGTGTCCATTAAGTTTAGTTTCACTTAGTGTGTGAATGTGACTTTTGTCGACTTCATCTTTTCTCCCTAAATTCTGAAGTTGGTTGTCAATGACATTCATGTCATTCACTTCATTTTTTCGTTCAAATCCTATCTACTGAACATTGTGTGGCGACCTGGTATTCTCAGTTTCTGTAGTCTGTTCTTTGGAGCCCCTGTGTTCACTTCACTACGGATCCTCATTACAGCATTGATCCTTCCTTGGTGCTATTCTCACTGCACAAAGACATGCACAGAAGTGAGACCTTTCATTCATGTCTCAGACAAAGCCTTCAAATAAGCCAACCATCGTGAAAGCAAACTGCTTACTGGCCAACTTCACTTTTATTCATTTCCCACTCTCATTACAGTGTCAGCAGCAGCTCCTCTGCTCTGACAAGAGTCTCTCCCTCTGGAATGCTTATTTGCTGCTCCCTTTCTGTGTATTTTCAGAGCTTACAACTCCACGAAAGCTCAAAATTATCTCTGTTGATTAGGAATTAATCTAATTTCAATCACATTAAGAAACATCTGGCAGAGAATTTTAATGAAATAAAGATTTGGTATTTGGCGGTTGTATTGTAAATCTTCAGATATCATGGAGAAAGAGATGCTAAAATTTAGAACTGGAGTATGGAGATTGTGTTCCCAGTTTTTCAAAATTTGCACTATACAGAGCGAAATGTCCCAGGTAATGAATCAGATTACTAAGATGACTTTAGATAGCACTGTGAATAACCTGTTCAACACTTCTCCCCTGCTTGTGCTTTTCTAATGTTTTACTTCAGTAACTTGTGCATCCTGTAAAGGCTTAATTCATTAGTACATGGAAAATAGAGTTAATGAGTTTCATCTTGAAGGTCATTTATTTGAACTTACTTTGCAGTGGTTTGGTGACCTTGTGACTCCGGTTTGGTGGGAGGATGTGTGGTTGAAAGAAGGTTTTGCTCACTATTTTGAATTTGTCGGGACAGACTACCTCTACCCAGGGTGGAACATGGTAAGTCAGTTTTATTTTGTTAGTTTGGAGACTCCACTAAAAAGTTACTCTGCTGCTATACTCCTGCTTTTGTTATAGACAGGAACTGCTGAAAAATGCCAAATGATGCATGCAGGTATCAGATGTCCAATGAAACAAAATCACCAGGTGTGGAATAATTTGACAGCATTCCAGAAATGTAATCTGCAATTTATTACAAAAGAAATAAGGTTATGTCTATCATAACCCAACATTAAAGTAATACTGTCTCTCTGCTCAGAAACATTTTGGATTAAAGCAGTTTTGGCTTAACATGGGCAATTTTTGAAAATATTCAGAATAATGAATTTTATCCACAAACACGAGATAAATTGGTAAGAAATGTTTGGCTAAAATGTACTGTAAAACTGAGCATTTTTACAGTAAACAACTTATTTCACCATCTAACAGTACATGCTAAGTTAACATGGGGTAAGTGAATTGAGAATCTGTGTTACAGTATGTTTTCCAGTTGTACAGAGTTGGACATGCTTTGTCAACTGGTGTGCAAATACTAGAGCTCTCTGAGGGCAAACTGGGAAGTCCATGCTGGGACATTCTTTTGGAGTCCTTCTGTTATATCATATCATATCATACCTATTCAGGTCCCAGTTTATATCAGCCGCTGTAGTCTAGAAATATTATGCTTATAAGAAAAATAAAGAGATATGAGACCTCAGGACAAGGAAATAATGTGTGAGAACGTATTGAAGGTTGCTATATAGATGTATTGTCCTTTGGAGAAATTTTTCTGTTTGCTATCCTTTTGTGTTTACACATTTTTAATTATGTGGCAAAATATTTGTTACAAATACAGCTTGCCTGATAGAGATTTGTTGTAGCTTGAATGTTTTGCTTAAACTCTTGCATACTAAGTTCTGAAATGTTTTTTTCCCATTTCCGAGTGATTTATTGAGTATTCTTATCCCGTTAACCTTTGTGTGCCATGAAATGAGGATGCTATGATTATGAGTTGAAGCTAATTTTTAAAATAGTTGTATATGGGTACTCTTGCTTCTTATGAAGTTTGTATTCGTTGTAGTATTTTAATTTTTTCTTTCAGGTGTCAATTTTGGTTTATAATTGTATTATGAAAAGAAAAATAAATCTTTATCTGAGCTTACATCTGTCTTGCATAGGTAGGCTTGTTGGTCTTACCTGGCTTTGACTGTATTAAAACTCATTCTATTCATCTTTATGAAAAACACATCCTGAATTACAATGTAATGATTCTAATTATGAATGCGATGAAATCTGGCAGGCCTTTATGATTTTAGCATAGTGAAATGTCATAGATGACAACATTTACACACTGAATTTTATCTTCAAATCATCAGTCATTTGTTCTTCACATAATCAGTTTAACAAATCCAGAATAACTTTGCTTTAGAAGTCATTTGGAATATAAAATATTTGCTTCAGTTTTCTGTGGAATGAATGCAACGTTCACTGTTATGCAAATGACATGCCCATCATGTGAAATCCTGATGTCTTAGCAGAATACAGGCAAAACGAATGGGTTGAACAAGGTATGACTTTTAAATGGGGAAATCAGACACGTACTGCATAAATTAGAATTACTACAGTAATATTGCTGTGCCTGGAAAAATATTCTTCTGTCAGATTTTTCTTTAAATTAAAACAAAGATACACATAAACTTTTCTTAAGGATTTGGATGTCATTGGCCTTTGATGTAAAAATAACCATACTGATATATTTAAATAGAAAATCAGTGGCAAGATGGGACACTTGGTAAGTTAAACATTTAAACATGATGCATTTAATTAGCAATTGAATCAATACTGTGATGTTTCAGCCTTCCTGCAAAGATTGTAGGAAGAGGACATGAAAGTTACAATTCCTGGAATTTGGCTTGCTGGATATTTTTATTGTTAGTATAAAGTGCATTTGCTATTTAAATCATACTGACATTTGTAAACCTGAAAAAATAAAAAATGAGCACTTATAAAAAGAAAACCTGTTACAAACAATTTACTTTTTTTTCAAAAGCAAAGGATACAGTGTAAGCATTATGAATAATTAATTTGCAAAACCAAGAATTACAAACCTTATTTTCTGTCATGATGGTTAAACAGAGCCATATGCCAGTATTCTGCATGATGTTTTGTCAGCAGTAATTCATACCTGTGAAATAAAAATGGTGTATAATACCACAGCTCTTTGCATCAGGAAAACAAAGAGTAATATGCCCAAATCCTCTTCCTTTCTTTCTATAGAACTGGGAAAGTTAATTAACTTCTTTCTCTTGTAGTTCTGAAATGTTACCCTTAAATGTTTGCTCAAGAAGCTTCTGGAGTAAAATGTCAAATCTAGCTTATTTTCAGTTTATTAAAGATTTTTTGTCACATTTTCTTTTGGATAAGTGTAGAAACAGAATACTGTTAGTGAATTCCAGAAAAAGGGATTTTGTCTGGAAATGCAACCTGGGCAGTATGGATACATCTGAATCAAATGGATCTATCCACACCTCCCTACCTAACTGTAGAATGCTTATAGGCTATAGGCACGTAAGCTTTCACCATTAAAGCTCCTTAAGACCCAGAAGTTTTACTACTTGTCTGAAGATGTTTTTCTTTTAGCAGACCTGAGCATTTTTTCAGTGTCCGTCTTATTTGTCATTCACAGTCTTGGTATGGCTGAACCTGAGACACTTATGGAGAGCTATTTATTAGGCATGTTCACACCATTATAACATGGATAACAATATTGACTGAACTGCCATGGAGCTGTATCACTTTATTGAGCCTTCCAAGAGATCTAGAATTTATTGTCTTGTCCAGAAGGCATTTACATACTTCATCAGGCTTGGATAATCTTAATCAGAAAGGAAATCCAGTCCTTACTGGACACTTCCTGCCCTTACGTCCTGGATCCTCCTATTAACATTTTGGGTGAAGAACAGAATGAACACAGAGTCATTCTAATGGCAGCATCCATTATCCTTGCAGTTAATATAAGATACATCAGAACACTCCCGAGGAAGTGGACAAAGTTGTGTTGTTTTAAAACAAGAAGGTGGTCTTTTCTGTGCTGAGATCCTTCATGGTTCCACCACTGGTCTTAATATCCTTTTTAAAATGGAAGTAACTTGAGATCAAAGCTCTAGAAGTTCTCATTTCCTTCCTGCAGCAGGTTACTGCATCTTACTTTTTACCTCTTGAAGGTGAAGCTACCTTTGAATTTGCGGGAAATACTTTGCTACTCCACAGTCATTAGACATTTGCCATGGAAGTGAATTAACCATTTTTCCCATTTCAGCCTCTTGCCTTGCCTATCCGCCAATTTAAGAGTTTTTTGAAATTCTTATTCTGAAATGTCTCAAATTCTTATATCTCATTCTTCAGGGTCTTGGAAGTTTAAACAACTGTTTCTATGTTGTCAGGGTGGTTTTAAAAAGAAAGCTGACAACACAACCTGTTCCTCCCAGAGATTAGAGAATTTTGCTTAATCCTTTGTGCTCACAGTACTCATCTGCATGTGAATTCCCTGACTGTTGCTATTTCATTACTTAGAAAGAGATGAAGTTTCTGTATTAGAGGCTTACCGTGTAACTATTGGGTTGTCTCTCCATGCCATCAAAAAGCAACAGCAGCTGGATGTGAGTTCTTGAGCTGTAAGATCTTATGACTGATACAACCAGATAATCTCACCTCTGTGGAAAGTGCCTCTGCTAGTTTTAGGAACAGAGAAAAGAATAAAATTACATCAGAAAACTACGTGGTGGTCATTTCCACTTCATAGACCTGTCTTTTCTCATCTACCCTGCTCACCTGCCTCCTTTCAGAGGCCCATGTGCAGCTATATATTCCATCTTCTTCTCTGCTTGTTTCTCTCATTATCCTGAAGTCCTTTGTATGTGGCTTTGTAAAGGAAGGAATTCAGCTGAGGCTTACAGATCCAGGAATTTATTGACTGATCTTTTGGCTCCTTATTTTCTGGTAGAAGGAACCATCATGTTTGTCCTTGAATGTCTCTGGTATTGGGGTAGGTTTTGAGGCCTATGACAGCAGGAATTACTGGCGTGTAATTTTCCCTTTCATCCATCAAATGAGTGTCAAATACTTAAGTGGTCAGTCCCTGACTTGATGCTGAGAAAGCATTTCACAGAGCCCAGCTGCCTTTCCCTTTTCTTTATTATATGAAAGTTAGCTTTCCTGACAACTTTATTGGCTGAGTCAAGGTGTAGTACATCAGTGATAGCTTTGAATCCTCTGCCTTCTCTATCCATTGAAGCTCTAGGATAAGATCTCCCACTTGCTTGTGTGTTACTACTTTTATATTTCAGGATGGTCATATTTGCCAGGAATTTTCTTAGTATTAAACAATCATGATTAAAGTAGTTGGAGTAAAACTGTGTGTCTACATGGAAGGGCATCATTCATCTAGATGATCCTGCCATTACTGCAGGCAGTTGAAAATAACAATGAGGTTGCACATCAGCATTTCTGTTCTAAAAAGACATACTGCAAGAATTTACCTGTGCCTAAAAGAAGTCCATAGGAAATCATTTAACTTAGCTTCATTTCATTAAGTACTTTGAACGTCATGCAACATGCTGCCCGAATTCTTGAGAAATGATATTAATTGCCTATCTTTCTCACTGACTGGATTGAAATAATAAAAGCGAATACAGCCATTAGATACATGCATTTCTTTAATACATTTTGACTCAGATTGCCTTCTAAAGCTTTTGTCTCTATCTGTAAAGTTTTTTTAGGCATTGTTTGACTCAAAACCCCCAGAAAATCATTATAAGTTTTGAAACAGACTTAAGACTTAGGCCTTTTTGATTTATGTCATTATTATTTTGGCATTTCAGACCTGAGCTGTAGCCTGCTTGATCCTTCTAACCCAACATAAATATCATGCTAGCTCAGCATTGAGAGAAATTCAGACTCTCGTTTTTTAAAAGTACTTTCATCTCTTCTTTTTTTTTAGTTAAAGCCTCCCCATGCCGATATAAAGTAAGCCTTTAATTAATACCACATGGAGTGTTTTTTCCCCCAGTAACTGCTCAGTCAAGTCAGTCCTTGTATCATTTCCATTTTAACTCAACTATGGGGGAAGCTTTCAATGTAAAATTAACTAGAATCTCATGTATAATTGACTTTGGCAGGAAAAAAGAGATATGTAAAGGTAAGCTGCAAGATCTTCTGGTTGCTAATTACTAGTCCTTTTTAAGTATACCCGTTTAGAAATCCTAATACTAAATTTAGCTTATAACTAAGAAAATAAATTTCCATCTCCACATGGTCTTCCTTAACACAGTTTCTTTTTTTATGGTCTGTCAAGGGGGATTAATATATGGAATTCTTAACTTGAAGTAGTTAACTCTTAATATTTAGATATCAGACATAAATGAAAATCAACATTTAGGTGAAACATTTATTCAAGAGATTAAGTACAAGTTTGGAGAATGTCAGTGTCTCTTCTTTCTGCATGTCATTATCTGCTCATCTTGAGAGAGCAGTTAAAATGACATTATGATGAGAGCTTTTGGGTCATGTGAGTTCAAATTTCTTGAGTTCAGGGTTTAGATGAAGCTTTGGTTTCAGGAAGAAACATCAGTCAGCTGGCTGAATTTCATATAATTTTGAATTAGCAACCACTTTGTTTTCAGTAAAAATAAGACAGAAACTTTATGGCAACTTTTACCTCAAGGTAAGGAGTCACTGTAGGGTAGCCCTACTGAAGCAAGAACAGGCACTTCATCAGGAAGTATAGTAGTACGGGAAGTTTAATCATAGAATCATTTAGGTTGTAAAAGACATCTAGGATCATCAAGTCCAACCTTTGTCTTACATCTCCCTGATCCTAGACCATGTCCCAGAGCACCACATCTACGTGTGTTTTGAACACCTCCAGGGATGATGACTCCACCACCTCCCTGGGCAGCCTGTTCCAATGGCTAACCACTCTTTCAGTAAAGAACTTCTTCATAATATCGAATCTAAACCTCCCCTAGTGTAACTTGAGACGATTACCTCTTGTCCTGTCATTAGTTACTTGGGAGAAGAAACCAACACCAGCCTCACTACAACCTCCTTTTAGGTAGTTGTAGAGAGCAATGAGGTCTCCTCTCAGCCTCCTCCAAGCTAAACAATCCCAGTTCCCTCGGGTGCTTCTCGTATGACATATTCTCCAGAACCCTCACTAGCTTTGTTGCCCTTCTCTGGACCCGCTCCATCACTTCAATGTCCTTCTTGTACTGTGGTGCCCAAAACTGGACACAGTACTCAAGGTGTGGTCTCAGGAGCACAACCACCTCCCTACTCCTGCTAGTCACACCATTTCTGATATAGGCCAGGATCTTCTAATGGCACAGCTGTAGCTGTATGTTTGAGGATATCCCTATGGAAAGTCTCTGCTTCTCAAATATTCAGCTGTCCTGAACGTGCTGCCACTGTTTGTTTTTAAACTGTGGGCAGTCTGCAGTTACTTAGAGCACAAGCTGTAATTTTGGTGAGTCTGCAAAACATCTTTGGTTCCCTCAGGACTTACCTCACCGAATCTCATTCCCTTGAGGTTGAAATGGAGTCTGGATTTGTTAGCACACTCAAAAAGTATTCTCATTGATGGTGATGTCTGGCAGTTGTTGCTGGAAGATGACTTAGTATACCAACTCCATCTCAAAGTCACTTTTCATTGAAATATTTACTACTTCTTCCATTGAGGTGAATTTCCTCTGCAAATTCCCTCTGTGGAGTTTGAATTAGAGGATAAACCTCATACTTTGTTTCCTAGTGTTTTAAAATGCTCTGGAAGCACATGAGGAGACAGTAGATCTGTGTTCAGCCATTTGCTTAATGGCTATTTCTGTGAAGGCAACTACGTACAAAGTGACAAAACATTTTCTTGGAAAGCGACGCTGGCCTTTGTTTTTGAAGTGCTGGTGGTCAGTATGTGTTGTTTCCTTTTCTAATGCTGCCTTTTTTGTACTTCGTTTTCCTGTTCTACAGGCCTGCATTTGGCATAATGGATTGGGTGTACAACCAAATCAAAGCTATACATGAAAAACAGAGCGGTGAGAAGAAACAGCATATTCACAGCTGATAAGTGTAGAATGTGTTGCAGACCTCCTTCAACAAACTATGCACATAATTGAAGCACACATGCAGAGATATAAATAAAAAAACCCCAATCTGTAAGCTGCTCAAGCTGTTTACAAAAAAAATACTGTTGGGAAGAGAGAAAGAGAAAGAAATGTTGCTTTCATTTGCAAGTACTCAGGAGACTTCCTGAGCTATGACAACTTAAGATTTATAAGCTTGTAGACAGAAAGAACTTGCTTTTAGCCCCCAGTGGATCTTTTCTGGCCTTAAGATATTTTATTGAACCTTAGATTTCCTCATAGATGATATTCCTCTGTAGTTTGTTAAGCTTCACCCTGATATATATTGTATTAGAACTGAACTTCTGGTAGTGTATATGCTGGTGCTCTTTGATTGCTTTCAAAATTTGCCCCTATTTCTTTTCCCCTAGGGTGCACTTTTCCTATAAACCCAAGTATTGCATCTTGCAAATGCTTGTTTTGTCAGGCATGAGAGATCACTTACCTCCTTTGTATTCCTGATGGCCGGTAAAGTTCTAGATTTTGGAGAAGATATTTCTAGCAAATTTGGCAGGAAAATAATTTGCAGATTTGCACACTTATATTAAGCTTTATACATTTAGATTTCTCAGTCCATAAACTGAATGGCTGTCCCAGAACAAAGGCAATGCCTTTAATATTGAGGCCTTTGATCTCTTCTGTGTACTAATTATCAGTTTTGGCTTTCATTGTGCTATTTCTTTTGTTCCACTGTTGGATGTTTCCCAGTTTGGTTTTTTTCATTTTAATTATTTTCCCTGGCATTTCATATTAATTTTTAGAAGTTATTTTTATGTGAATAACTTTAAGGATTACATTATTGTCATGCTAACTTGTACTCTTGCATTATGCCTCGGTATGATATCGTAAAATCCCCAGCAGCAACCCCTTTCCATTCCATCATTGTTATCCTGTTATGCACAAGAAATCTCTAATGGCTTTTGAAGGTATAGTCTTTTCTGCCAAAAAATGTTATTTCACAATTGCTTCCTTTCCATTTAGAGGTGGACTAGTTGAATGGTGAGCATTCTGTTGGAGATTAGTACACAAAGACCGGCCACTACCTTTCCATAAACCTTCCCTAGAACAAGGTAAAAATAAACCAGAATCAGAAAGCTTTCCTGTGGTTAGCCAGTTTCTTACTCATGATTCTTATTGCTATGAAATGATTTACACTAAAGATGCACATTTTAAAATCTTCAGATTATTTCCATAATGCAGAAGAATTGCTATAGGTGGAAAGTTTCTGACCCTGTTACCCGTGGCATTTGTACTGCTTTTACCCAAAGCAGTGGAATTTGGATTTTTGCAATGGTTAAATGTTGGCTAAGGAGGGGAGAGCACAGAACAGGGTAAATCTTTCAGGACAGCCTTGTACCAAACAGAGAAAGTCTTATTGGTAAGGATTAAAAGAAGTCATTCCTGTGAAGAAATAAATACTTGAATCTAGTGACCACAGATGTTTTGGGAAATAATCTGAAAATGTAAATCTTTGAAAGGCATGTTCATCTGATAACAGCACTTCAGTCCCTGCACCTGGAAGCACTCACAAGAGTGAGAGGGAAAGCAACTGGAAATAACTGGCATGTCTTTTCTTCTCAACACAGATCCAGTCCCCCAGACTTTCACTATACACAGTTCAAGGAAGGCTTTGAGGAGAGTAGATGAAGAAATGGGACTCCAAGTGGGCAGCAGGAAGATAAGGAGCAGAGGGACTTCCTGCTTGCCTTTACAGAAAGACACATATTTGAGTGGAAGCACCTCTGTCCTTATTTCAGACTAGGCTTCTGCTGCTGTCATACAAACTCCTGCTGAGAGCCCTGGCCCTATGTTAGCACTGCGCAGCATTGCACTTACATGCAGTTACCGACACTTTCCAAGCAAAGCCTCAGGACTCACCAGAAGCCCTCTTTTCCTTACAGGCGAATCACAGTCTTTGACTTTTCTCTTGCAGATGAACTCCCTTGGAGGAAGGTCATCGTGAACAACATCTTGTCGTTGTTTCATATCTAGCTGCAAACTTGTCACCTATTGTGTTGACAGCTTGCTGGCCTCATTAAACACATTCCAAGATTGATTTTCTTTACAATTTCTGGGCTAGATGTTGCTTTAATCCTGTAAGTATCATGTTAAAACAGATCAATTCCACCATACCGCATAGGGTAAAATAACTAGGGAATAGAGAGCCCCCTTCCATCAGTTTGGTCACGTTTATTGGCCTTTTCCCCTTAATGTACTGATAGAACTTTAATAGCTGAGGTAGTGCTTCTTCAACATAATTAAGGCAATTTTAGTTTCTTTCTACACTTCTCTTTCCTGTTGCCTCTTCAAGCTACAGGACCCCTGTCAACCAGCAGACTCCTCTCTCACACTCTCTGTGTCTCCCTGGATTTATATTTAAGTCTCCTTTTGAAATCTGCTTTCAGAGGCTTCATACTGAAGGGAAAAGGTGGCAGTGTTTTGGGATTCCCTTTAGTTTAGCTTTATAAGTCAAAAGCCTTCTTAATTGTCACTAAAATAATAGAATTGTAGAATGGTTTGGGTTGGAAGGGACCTTAAAGATCTTCCAGTTCCAGCTCTCTTGCTGTGGGCAGGGACACTTCCCACTAGACCAGGTTGCTCAAAGCCCCATCCAGCCTGGCCTTGAACACTTACAGGAAAGGAGCATACACAGCCCCTCTGCGCAACACGTTCCGGTTTCTCACTACCCTCACAGTGAAGTACTTCTTCCTTACATCTAATCTAAATCTGTCCTCCTCCAGTTTAAAGCCATTGCCCCTTGTCCTATCACTACATGCCTTTGCAAAAGGTCCCTCTCCAGCTTTCTTGTAGGCACCCTTTAAATACTGGAAGGCTGCTATAGGGTCTTCCTGGAACCTTCTCTTCTCTGGGCTGAACAACCCCAACTCTCTCAGCCTGTCTTCATAGGAGAGGTGCTTCATCCCTCTGATGATCTTCATGGGCCTCCTCTGGACTCACTCCGACAGGTTCATGTCCTTTTTATATTGTAGGCTCCAGAGCTAGATGCAGTACTTCAGGTGGGGTCTCACAAGAGCACAGCAGAAGGGGAAAATCACCTCCCTCAACCTGCTGGCACTCTTCTTTTGATGCAGCACAGGATATAGTTGGCATTTTGGGCTGCAAGAGCACATTGGAGGATCATGTTGAGCAGCTCATCAACCAACACCCCCAAGTCATTTTCTGCAGGGCTGCTCTCAATCCACTCATTGCCCAGCCTTCATTTGTACTTGGGATTGTCCCAACCCAGGTGCAGGACTGTGTACTTGGCCTTGTTCAACTTCATGAGGTTTGCATGGGCCCACCTCTCAAGCCTGTCAAGGACCTGCTGGATGTCATCCTTTTCCTCTGGCGTTTTGACCATTCCACACAGCTCGGTGTCACCTGTAAACTCGCTGAGGGTGCACTCAATCCTACTGCTCATGTTGCTAACGAAGAGCCTGTCTGAATACCAACCCCTGAGGAACGCCACTGGTCCCTGGTCGCCACTTTGACATCAGGCTGTTGACTCCAACTCTTTTGAGTGCGACCATCCGGCCAATTCCTTATCTACCAAGTGGTCCATTTGTCAAATCCATGTCTCTCCAATTCAGAGACAAGGATGTCATGTGGGACAGTGTCAAATGCTTTGCACAAGTCCAGATAGATGACATCAGTTGCTCTTCACTTATCTACCAAAATGCAGGTCTGAACGTTTGGAGGGATACTAGCTATTCCAGATGTATCCCAGTGTCGTGGTCTGCCATAAATTTCGAGGGAGACTTTCCAGCTCTGGTAACTTGCATGAGTTAAATGAATGAATATAAAATGCTCCTTTTCAGCACTTCGGGAGATAACCAAAGAAACAAAGAGAAAACTAAAATGTAGCCTGTCCTTTTTCTGTCTTTTAAATTCTTCCTAACAGCTTTACTTCATTTCCTACATGGTATTTTTCTTGATTCCAGGTTCTGTATTTAAAGTACTAATCTGTATTCAACTTTTCATGAGTTAATTCCAAACAGTAACAGTCCACTCCCACAGCTGTTTGTCAACTGTGATATCCAAACTTGAATTTGGAGACAGTATCTTTGTGTGTTCATACCTACATATCACACATCTGATGAAACTGGGGCTCTGTTACTGACTAATACAGAATGTGAGTGAGGTGTAACCAAAGCACCTACAATCCTTTACACCTCAGTAGTTTTCCCCTGAGTAGGATTGTCATAATAATTGTTTCCCTACACTTTTTTTTTTCAGCCCATAAAAAAAGGGCAGTTACTAACTGTGTATGCCTGAGAAAATTTGGAAATGAACAATAATATGAATAAGACATTACTTTTCCCTTCACAAACCTTGCCTCACACAGCCAGCTTAGAACACTAAGGGCGTGTTGGGTAATTGGCTTTCTTGCATCCCGTGTTTTTAATTGCCTGAATATACAATCAGCTTAAGGTACATTTCTTGTGCTCTAATGAATTTTAGCATAAAGGTTTATTTCCAGATGGATCAGCTCTGGAAGAGCTTTTCAGCTGTCTTATAAGTACAATTTAAATTAAAACATTGATACCAAAACCTTGCCACCCAAGAAATTAAACACATAATTTATTATGTAATTGTGTAGTTATTTTATCTGTGGACATCAGGGTGGCTTTTGAAAAAAATGCAGCATTCCCTAGAGTTTCTTAATATTATGGCACTAGGTTGACAATTCATTCAGGAACTGTTGTAATTTAGATGAAGTTCGAGATATGTCATTTCAGGGTGAAAAAAGCTTATTTAAACCTTGCATAATTTTTAATTCAGTCTTTGCATTTATTTGTGACTTCAAAAAACAAGTAAATGAAGCTCTTCCTTCCTGACACAGTCTTTTGGATTAGCGAGATCTGTATGAATGCAACATGAGGAGTTTTTAAGGCATGTCATTTCTCAGCTGGAAAAGTCCCATCTAGTTGCACTATAAAAGTGAGTGCAGCACAGTTTCATAGAGTGCACATGAACAGTTAATTAATGTTGCTGCCAGAGTGAATACGCAGCAGTTTTGTCATACCTCTGCAATCCATGTTAATAGAAGGTATAGCAACACATTTGTATGTTGGATGTTGTTTGGGTTTGCATCTGTCTCTGATGTAGCTGTGACTTTGACTGTATCATTTAACTTCCACATGCAGCTATTGTCCCACTTGCAGATAGAGATAATGGTTTCCTTCAGATGGAAGTTACAGTTTGTAGAACACTCAAACTCTTGAGGAGAAAGGATTTCCATACCAGAATTATAAAAGACAAGGCAGGTGTCTGCTTTGATGGATCTGTTTATTGGCCTGTCCCATGTGGACTTGCCAAGTGAAGCTGGCACTAAAAGCCAAGTAACTCAAACCTCACTAAAGCAGTAATAATTGTATTTACCCATCTTTGTCAAAGGTTTTTGCACTTGTGTATGCAATGAGCTTTAGGATTTGTATCATCCATATATTGTTTTGATTGAAAACTATGCCGTTTCCCCTCTCTCTGCGCTCCTTGTAACTATGAGTGAATAGTTGTGACTGGAATTGCAGTGTGTGCTGACATACATTTTGGTTCACTTAATAGTCTTCAGTGTAATTTCAGACAACTTTCGTTGTAGCAAAAGATCTCAAGTTACAGGGATCCGTGGTTCTAGAACTGGTTCCTCTCTATTCTGTATACGTCTTCAAGATTGTAGGAGGTTATGGTGGCGTACATTCAAACTGGAAGGTCTGCTTTTAGTCAACTGTCATATAGAGGCTGCCTCTGATAACCGTGTGTCATTTCTATATTGTTGTAAATGTGTATTTGTGTGCGATACTACTGCATATTCTGTATTTCAGGAAAAACAGAGATTTCTGACAGATGTCCTACATGAAGTGATGTTGCTGGATGGGTTGACCAGTTCACATCCAGTGTCGCAGGAGGTGCAGCAAGCCACAGACATTGACAGGGTGTTTGACTGGATCGCCTATAAAAAGGTGAGACTAATTAAACCTATCTGTCTCTATCTATAGATATGTCAGTAGCATCTGCAAAACAAATACCATCGTAAAAATGCATCCACCACAGTGGTTACTAGCTGTGAAACTCTAATTTGTGTGAAATATATTTGGAATATACTGCAGTGATTTTAACCAATTACATTCAACACCTAGAGTATTATTAAATGTTATAAATAAACTTGGGGGCCTGTCAGAATTCAGCAAGAAGATTGGAGGGTTTTTTATTATTATTTATTTTGTGGCAATGTCTGAATTGTATTAGATGCCTTAAAAAGCAGAAGGATGTGCAGTCTTTGTCCTGTTGAAATTCTCTAGAATCTGAACTTGTGAAGTACTAAAGTTAAGTGTACCATTTTTTTCTGTGATTTTTTTTTTTTTTTTATACATGAAAATTTTTCTGTCATCTAGTGAAAACTCTGAAGTCAGTGCTGAACTGTGGAGGAACTGCCTTGTGGAGTGATGAAGGGATATGTATTAAATTCAGACAATTTCAAGTAGTATTTCAAGGAGTGGAAAGCCTTTTGGCCAGCTTTGGGACTGAACAGCTTCAGTGCATGAGTGAGAGGGCTGCGTGCATCCACCTTCACCAGCATGTGACTAGGCTTGCTGTTTCACATATGACCCAAAAGCTGGTGGTTTCCATCATACCACATGAATCTGTGCTACATGGTGCCTTAGTTTCATGGTCAGAGCAGCTTGATGTGTGATGCAGAGGCTGCTGCCTGCAGCCTTCCCCTGTGAAGGCTGTGCTGGAGCTCTCTGCTGCTGGCAATTCAGTATTAAGAGGCTTTTGACTATCATCCTTGTATTTGATAATAACTTTTCTTTGCATCATTAGCTGCCTAACATCAGATTGTAACAAGACAGCAGCAGCATAGCACTGACTTGCCTACTGAACCTCCAGTTTATCCAGTGCTCATTCTGGGCTAAAAAAGAGATGTATCCTCTCTTAATAGTTGTCAGTTATTCCCAGTCAGCTTCAACTTCATCCTCTTATATGAAAGGATCTTACACCTTTAAGGCTGGCAAACTAGAGCGTATGTGTATATGTCCATGTAATAGGTATAGAATGTAATGTGCAAACAGAAAATACTTGGGAAAATATTTTTAAATGCTGGAGTTGCTCAAGAGCCCAAGTAACATTTTCAAAAATCCCTTAGCTGGCTTTGAGAACATTACTTCCTGGTTGATTAAGCTATAATAGCCAGCAGCTTTTAGCATACTGAAGTATTCTCATTATTTAAATGTTCCAATTATATATTTGCTGGTGATAGCTGAACCTCAGTAGGTTCAGGGGCTTATCTCACATCAGTGTCTTAATATTTCAAGCTAATTTTTTTTTCTAATTAATATGATAATAGTAATATCAAACAGTAAACTGTAATACTTGACACTTATCTTTTCATCTTAACGAACACTTTGCAAACATTAAGTAATTTTCATTTGCATTGAAATGATAAATAGCACAGTAGGACACATCTGTATACTGTTAGCTATTTTATGCAGGCTAATAGGATCACTCTGATTTCTGTGCAGATCAGTACAATCTCTATCTTGTATCTGTCCATTTAAAGGTTCCTTTTTCAGTGTGACAGTGGATATGGCAGTGTCTCCACTCGGCTTCTCTGATGACCAACTCTCCTGAACCCTAGGTGATGCTGAATGTGTTCATAGCAGAGCCTGATCCTGTAAATTTTGAATCCAGTTACCAGATCTAGCAATCTACTTTGAGGAATGGCAATGGAAGAATTTACTTACATGCTGTCATAGATGAGGAGATGAAAAGACTGACTCTTTCACCCATAAAGTCTTTATTTTCCTGTCTGATAATATCTGTCTGCTGCTCTCTGTACCCATTCATCCTTTTGTTTTAGTTGCAAGCAATCTGTAATAGGAAGAAACTTTCCTGACTGACTTCCTAGCTGCTCTGTTCCCTGTTTCTGTATCTTCCTCCAAGCATCTGACAATGTTTCCTTCTGAGGATAAATTAGAGCAAATTTAATATTTTGTAGATTTTACATTGTTTCATTGATATGTAACCTTGTTTGCATTCATGCATAGCTTGCACTTGAAAATCCACTAGGGAAACAAGTTCGTTTGTTAGGTAGCTAGATTTGCCTATCCTTCTAGCTCTCTAGTGTCTGCCAATGTAAATATTGTGATGAGTATTATGTCAATAAAATCCAAACTGTGAAATTATACTGAAGGCTTTTACCTGGTCAGGTGTGTGCTCAAATATTTTCGAGTGCCTCAAAGTCCTCTATACACAATAAGCCTCGCTGGAGAGATATTGTTGCTGTTGTTCCGTAGATGGCTTTTTGGTTTTAAATTGCTGTCAAGTATTAAGTTCTCAGGAATTTTTCCCGTTGACTATAAAACTTTGGATCAGGACCATCAGTGAGGATTTTTCTACTGTCTTAAATAAATGTTCATTTTTACACAGTCTAGCACTATGTGCAGTACCTTTTCCCTGCGTTTTAGTATGGAGGTTTTTTCATTCTCTTAATTATTTTTTTAATTATATATCCACCTTGTGCTCCTTGGGACCTTGGATCATCCATGTGGTCTCTTTTCACTCTTCACAATTTTCTACACAATATTGAAATGGTGAAACTTTCTCCCATCTAATTTAGTTAGTGAAATGACAGTCATGGAATGTCATTGTCATTTCATTGTCTTTACTGTCATCAATATGGCATAAATCAATTAGACACCATTAAAGTGTCCATCTCAGCCAGACACTCAGCTGTCATTTTAAAGATACGCCTCTTTCTCTTTCTATACGCTTCAGAGATGACCATTGAAACTATGCTATTTAAATGCCTTGGAGCTGAATATATTTTTCATTTCCACTTTCTTGTCCTCAGTGATTGCACACGTTAAGAAATTTCATGACACAAACCCATGAAGAATGATATTCAGGTAATCCCACAAGCAGAGTGAAATGGACACTACAGCCTGGCAGCACGCAGTGTTTTTCCACTTAAGCTGTTGAGGGTAATATTTGCCTCTTTCAAAAGCATTATGCTAGTCATTCTTCAGATAGGAGCATGTCATCCTGCACTAGGGCCACAAATACGTAGAAAAAAATGAGAAGTCGTGATAGTTCATTAATAAACAGTACTGGTAGATGATTCAAGGCTCTCAACCTACATCAGAGAGCGGATATGTCTTCCTAGTGCAGCTGGAAGTGAGATGGTGTCCTCCCACGATGATGGGAAAAGTGGTTATATCCCAAGTGCAGTAGGAAATATAGCCTGTTGAACAGAAGAGTGGATCTGAGAATTGTTAAATCAAAGCAAAAAGCGTGACAGCCTTTCTACACCAGAAATAACTGACAGCAGGAATCATAGCCCTGGAGAGCTGCATCAACAAAGAAGGAGAGAGTGCAGCAAGAAGAACGTGAGGAGCAACAATCAGCAAGGAACAACTGGCTGTAATAAAATGGCGGAAGAAGACAGCAGCATCTCAAAGGGAGCAGCCAGACCCAGAACAGCATGAGGGAGAGAGATCCCAGGCAGAACTAACAGAGTCATAGCCCTAGATAAGCAGTCACCGTCAGATAAGAGAAGGGATGAAAGGGCACCAAGGACACTGTAGAAAGCCAGATAATATCTGAAGTCATTTCTGTCAGTGTGCTGCGTGCTTTGAAGTGTGCTGGTTGAAAATTCTGGCAGAAATCAGAGCAGGCAAGACCAGTATGATGGAGTGTAGCTATAAAAGTACCCCCAATAGAAGATGTCTTGTCAAGTGACAAACAGTAATCAAAACATGGAAGAGGATGATTGGAATAGGGAAGAATATTCCTATTTTTTTTCCTCCTTGCAGACAAAATTAACCTTAGCGGTGAGATCAGTTACTGGCTCTGGCTTTGTAATGCAAAAATTCATTATTTCCTAAACCTTTGTATGTGTAATTTCCTTTTCCTTTTTAACTCTATGCCACTTCTTTAAAAATGTTTCTCCTGCTTTCTGTGTTGAGTGATGGAATGAAGATGTATTTCTAATAGTAATAAAGGGAGACCATGCTCCCTGCCTGCCCTCAAAGGCAATGTTCTGCTTTAGGAAATGTGTTCAACTAAAAATTTGCACAAAGAAAAATGCACAGCTTCCCTTTATGTTGCAATAACAGTTCTGGCAATGGAGAATTTAAGAAACTGAAAGCAGTGGCTTTTTTTTTTACCCTTTTGAGTGTAATTCTCTTCGAAAATTTACAGCATAATGTGTTCTGCAAAAATGTGGAAGAACAGGAGGGCTAACTGCAGTCACTGGAAAGGCTTTTTAAAAACTTTGTGCTTTTTACTTCTGTTCCTCAGAACTAGGAAGAATATCGGCACTGTAATAACAAAATAAAACAAAAAAACCCCAAAATGTATTCTGCCCAGTAGAACCAGGATTAGTATCAGAGCGAAATCCACTCAGTTAATGAGTTCAGTGTAATTGTAACAGTGTGCATCTATGAAGTGAGCACAAAAAAGTGAGAGCAGCTCATTAACAGCAAAGCAAATACTAGATAAATACTTATAAAAAGTAAAATAGGTTTTATTACTAATTACTCAAATAAATTAGTAACATAAGATGGTATCCAGCATGTTAAAAGTCTTACAATACAATACAGGTGGCTTTACAACCCACTCCCTTACCGCAGTGTAAAGGGAGAGATTTTTGTTCTCCCTGACTAATTTTAGCCACGATGTTGTCTGTGAATACCATTAAGTCCTAGCTGCGCTTTTGTGTGATGCTGGTTTCTCTTCCATGACTGGTGAGTACAGCAGGTCAGTGCCCAGATTGCAGAAGGTGCTTCCAGGAGCCATTTGTTCGTAATGCATTGCAGCAGAGGAATTATCTTGTAATGAAAATAATTTCTTTCTGTTTAGATAAAAAGGTTGTAGGTCGTTATTGCCTCTGATGTGAAAGCCACCGAAACTCAGAGTCGGTGAAATCTTTAGGTTCAAGTTCAGAGCAGCCCCAGGAGTGCCCAACTGCAGCCTGTGCCTCATCAGCTCCAGCTGGTGAGTGCTGGGGCGTAAAGCTAGGCAGGTGCCAGGCAGGCTGTCTTCTGCCTCTTCCCCATCAAAAGGCAGCAGCAAATGGCAGCTCCTAAGGGCTGGAGGAGGTGATCAAAGAAGAAATGGCAACAATGGCTCAAGACACTGTGCCCTGCCATCATTTCTCATACTTCGTCCCCTGACAGGAAGTAGAAGGAACAGAAGAGTGCAGCTCTGCCTCAGATATTTCCATGGCTTAAAATAAAAAGCTGATAAAGGTGGGTGTTCACGAAGGTACCAGCATATGCACCAGAGTTCCTGAAATGCATTTGCCTTTTCTTTTTCTTTGGCTCTACTTTGTAACAGTCATTTTCAGTTAAGGGCAAAGCAAACAGTACCTTTGTAAGCCTTTAGAGGAAGTTTCTGTTTTTTCCCTGAAGGAGTCCAAAAAACAACAAGGCCTGAGTAAAGGCAAGGGAGGATTTTGCTGATGTACATCCTAGTACAGATCAGTAAAACAAGTGCAACAATTCCAAGTGTTAAAGTAACTTGGAACAAATTGTAAGAATTAGAAACAGAAAATAAACTGGAGCTAATGAAATAGAGAAAAGAACTTGACATAAAAATATGATCAATATGTTGATCAAAATATGATTCTTCAGGCCTGCAGGACCTCCCAGAGAGGGAACTCTCTGCAACAACCTCTGTCATACTGTTTTGTTGTTGTTGTTAGTGTTTAAAGGTATGTTTAAGTACTGGATAATTTCTGAAGCTTAAAAGAGGTTTTAGAAGAGAGAAAGTAGAATGGCATGTTTAATTACGGTTAGTTGCAATCAGTCTTAGGCAAATGGATTGAGGTTCTTATGTGGTACTTAGCGAACAAAATAAGAAATATTAATTTTTATGCTTCATGGAAACAGACCTGGTCAAACAGGACTGATTTCAATCTTTGATGAGATTAAATGTGTGGTTGATATATTGTGTTGAGATGTAGACTTTTAGAATCTTTGGTTTATTAGGTCATAATGCTTTAGTTAATAAAAACAGTGCTATACCATATCACTACAGAACCCATTGACTGGATTAATAGGTTATACTGATCTCCAGGGTAGTCATCAGTGGAGAATTATCGCAGATTCTGACTTTTATTGTACTTGATTTCCTTTTGGACTCTCTGTGTGGAGCTGGTTGGTAAAATGGTGATGCATTTCCTCTTTGAAGTGAAGTAACTGTGACTGTGTAAACACTTCTGTAAGTATTCATCCTAAAAGGGAAAATTTTGACTGTTATTCCTATGGAAAACACAGATTGTGGAGCCAGTTTTATTATTACAAGAGATTCTTAATATAGTGGATTTTAAGATACACTGGTTTATTCGCTACTTACTTAAATCCTCATGGTGACCCATCCATGTGAATAGTGCCATCAACTGCTAGTGTTTGTCCATCCTTGAAGATTCTCTCATATAAGCAGTTAATGAAAAAGTATAACGTGCTTTTGTCCTTGTCAGTGGTGTCAGAACATGTAAGAGAGATTTTGGTGGTGAGGCTAACTAAAACTCCCCTTGTAAATGGATTCCTGATAGCATTTTGTCTCAGCTACTGATATATTTTATTATTCAAGGAAAATGTTGTGACAATATCCACCTGAAGAACATGATTAGTAATGGTCATTTACCTGTGAATTTTATTCTTTGTGTCATGTTCCTAAAATTTGCAACAGAATTTATGTCTAAGACAAGCATTTCACCAAAGCTCATCTTACCATCTGACCATTTTGGTATTATCCAGCCCTAGAACAGCTGTGTTTGTCAGAATAGAAAATGATTATGGTTTCCTAGTGAAAAGCTCTCCTTGAATATAATGTTGCTTTTTCAGTGATGTTTTGGCATCAGATAAATGGCCTTAGAATCTATAAAAACAACATAAGAAGTGTTTATGCATATTTGATGATTTAGCACAGTATATTACAGGTTTGTAGGTATATTTGCTGATTTTAAAATTATTGGCTCATCCACACTGTAAGTAAAGTTTTAAAAATAGTGTAAGTTTAACTTGTTTATTAAAATATATCCTGGGTTTATTGCTATGTATCAACAACACATTAACTTGTGGGTGTGCTCCACTTGATAAGCAAATATCAACTGGAAATTCTGAATTACTTTAAAAAGCTAAGAAGATAAATTAAATGACTCTTTTTTTTTTTTTTCTAGTCTGTACTGTTAAAATCAAGTAGGGACAGGTTTTTTGGGCTCCTTTTAATGAATGTAGTCCCTTACTGTTTAACGATTTATTACCACGTGCAGGGAAACCAGCCAGACCAAAATCCAGCCAAGTACATAGTTACTTGCTTAATTTTATGTGTGTAAGCTGTGGAATTTAAGTTGCATTGCTTACATGCTTAAGATACTTCAGTGTGTCACTAAATGATGGCCTGAGCTAAGACCTTCAGGATTAGGCTCGTATTGTCATATTTTGCACTGGTATGCTTCATAGTCTGCATATACCTATCTCCTTCCTTGCTGCTTCTTATGGCTTTTACATGGGTTTTCCAAAGGGAAAGCTTCTAGGAATTCATTTGAACATTTTACATTTCTGCCACAGGGAGGAAGTCATAGGCACAGGTTTATTCATTTAAACAAATACATTCTGTTATCCTAATAAAATAAGGAAGCATTCCCACTCAGGAAATTCACATGCATTGAGCTTCATTTTTCTTGTACTATTTGGAGGTGTCATTGGAGAATACAGAAAATAGCCAAGCTGGTGTATTACTTTGCTCAGTTTCTGAAAAGGAAAGAGGGATTTAGTGCTGGTGACTCATCATCCAGTCTAATTAATTCCCTGAAAAGAATTTCTCGGTGAGTACTTTTGCATTCCCAAAGATGAAGTATTTTGGATAGAGGCAACTGAAGAATTCTGGAGAAGGCTTTGCAATTCTCTCTGCTCTTACAGCCCAATAGAAGGACTTAAGCAGAGGTCTCTCAGGAGACTGCCACAGTACCGTGTTGTGACTGCAGGCATGAGCAGTACACTCTTGTTCCATGACTATGGGGGGTAAGGCCGCATAGCATGAAAGATGGTTCAGATGACAAAGGTGGGAAGGTAAAACACATTTCAGCATGACCTTCCTGGTGGGAGCTGAGGGACTTCTCCTCTTAGGGAAAACAGAAAAAAGCAAGAACGTGTGATGAATGTGATTGCTTAAGGAAACAGTTTAAACGCAACACCTGGATTTGAAAGTCATTACCCAGTTTTCAGTTGTTCTTACAGGAGAAATAAGGGATGTCTGCTGATTTGCTTAAGGTCACACCAGTCGCTCAACAGACATTAGAGCCAGACTTCTACCATCTCTTGGTCCTCTTCTTTAATGTCCTGAGGGTAACAGTTCACCTAGTTCAGTGCTCTACGTGTAGTGTAACACAGCAGCTCAGTTGACCAAGTTTTTAAATAATTCATGTACACACATATACAATATTCTGTATCTACGTTTGAGCAAATTCTGCAGATGTAACTTAGTCAAAACATATTGTTGTGTTAAATTTCTCCAGGATTTGACAGATTTCATTTTTGTTTTTTTCATTTCAGTTAAGAGTTTTTTTAAATATCACATTTTTGCTACATGTTTGATGTACATTGTTCTTTCATTTTAATTCATGCTGTGTTTTTCCCAATAAGCTAAATTTCATGTGGCATCCAGCTGTGGTTGCTTAGTACCAACAAAGAATGATTGTTTTGGAAAACGTGACTTGGATATTACTTGATGGCTAGCATTCACATTACAAAAATAATGTGCAAATGTGCATGCTTTGTATGACTGCCTGGTAATATGCTCTTCTAATATTTCAAATGAGCTGAGAACCACAGAATTATCTAAGTTTTTGTGAAAAAGAATAATGTATGAATTTAGGAACTTTGAACTGAAATTGTACTCATTTACTCAAGAATCCATTTGATTGTGGATACCCTTGGGCTTCTATTTGACAGAGTACTGTAAAAATATGTTCAACATTTTTAAGGAAAGAAACCCAACCTGTATGCTGCTTTTATTATATTCGCAGTTCTAAAAAACCCCTTTCTTCATCACATTTCATGAAGTAATGATACATTTCAACCATTAGTCAAAACATATTAGCTACAACTTGGAAGTTCTTATGTGATCTTAACTTATTTGTCTAAGGTAGTTAATGCCTGACTTGAGTGCCTACAGCAGGTATGGCTTTGGCTTACTGGGTGAAGGGCCATATCATGGCAAAAGTCTAAAAGGGAGACTCAGATTTTTAAAGATAGAACAGAGAAATGCAATGAATTTTTTGTATGAGGCCTTTCTGCTGAAGAATGTGTTGTTTCCTGTGCTCAGTTTATTCTTTGTAACAGATGGATTGCAGGAACCTTCAGTTTGAGGTAGGTATGCAGGAAACACTAATTGAAAGAGCTGTATTAGTTGGTAGGAAGTCTGCAGAGCTGAGTAGCATCCACCTGCACCTTCTGAAAGTAACCAATTGTAGAGCTGTAGAACTTCTGGCAATGGGACATAGACCATCCTTACAAATAGCCACTGTGTCAGAGAACTGTTGGGGTAATGTATGGAAAGGGCTCCAGGGGAAGTCCTAGAAGCTATAGGCTGATGAGTTTGACTTCCTTCTCCAGAGAGGTGAGGGCTCTGTAGGACATAAAGAGCAAGATAACTGACTACATGGATAAATATGTTAGTCTTGCCTGGACGTAACTGCTGGCAAAGGAGGTTCTGTCTTGCTAACCAGCTGGAGTGACGTGAATAATATGAATAAAATCTAGTGTAATTGAGGTAGAGGATAAAGTAACTCACATTTGCCTTAGCTAGAGAGAAAGTAACACTAATCTTAAATTGCAGAGATACCAGCATACAGAAAAAAAACTGTAGGCCTCCTATCTGTGTCCCATTGTATTTGAAAATCAAGCAGTGCTGTTACATATTAATCAAGACTGATTTGAACAGACTGCTGCACAATATAAGAATGTTAATAAGTGTAAATAAAAAGTTAGGTTTAGGTTTGGTTTCTTTTAAATGAGAGAAGAAGTAGCAAAATAGATGGGTGGAAGTTTTATGGAAAAATGGCAAATTCATTTTTAACTTTTTTATAAATTCAGTTGTTGCATTTTTATTGGTAGTCCAATGCCTGTCACCTCAGCACCTCACTCCCTGCTTACACTTTGGATACCGTGGTGGTGTTTTTCATGCCAGCATACTTCCTGATTTTAGTTTTTATGTCACAAAAGGGATCATTCTGAACGGAATCAAAATAAACAGCTTTCATTCTGAAACAAGGATGGCAAAGTGGACATTCAATGCAGAAGAGATATATTAAGGTCTGTGTACTTATTATTACTGATATTTGATGTTACATGAGATAGATAAGCCTGAAAGATGCTGTCTCAGACTTCACAAACTCAGTTTTTGCATTGTTTACGCTTTCAGATTTTCTAAGGGTGTCCAATAAGTTGCAAGATAAAATATCTTCAGGGAGGGGATTAATGTCATCCCACTTGGGATGTTCTCTGTGTAGACTGCTGCAATTGGCTAGTCCTCTAACCTCCCGATATCATCAGTGAAGATAAACAGGCACTTTTAGGGTGAAATTCATCTGTCCTGTTTTAGATGCGTGTCTTTGGATGGGATGAATCAGGATGAGCAGAAGTGCTTGCTTCTCTCTCCGTTGCCTTTAAAGGGAGTTGAGGCAGCTGGCTCAGCTGTATATGACTGAGTAAGCATCAGATAGCTGCGCTGTAGGCATCTGCGTTCAGATGAATCTCCATCCTACGCTTGAAACAAAACTGACAAAACACATGGAAGCAGAACCAAAAAGAAAAAAGAAGTTGACAAGTTTTGGTGGGATGGAGGATAGAAGAGCAATGCTTTTTCTGGACCAGCTTTTTATGCTCTCATTTCATTTCCCCACTCCAACTCATTTATAAAACAATAGTTTGTTTCACCCCCACAAGAGTCAGTTGTAGTTCATGGTTTCTGTTGGTGACATTTTTTCCATGAGTCCTTTTTAGAATGCCCACATAATTTTTGGTCCTTAGAAGAACAATGCTGAATGAGTTTCCAGCTCATTTATATCTTTTCACACACAAGCTCCTTGCCCTTGCCTCGTAGTTTCTGCATAATCCTGTGTGCTGGTTTACTGATTTTTATATTGTTCTCTTCACTGCAACTGCTTGACTAGTTCATTATTTCCAGTGCTTTTCTTTGGTCTCTGCTTGGTACAGAACCTCCACCTTCGGCTCACAAGCACTCTGTCCTCTCTTCAGAGCTCTCTCTTGAATACCTACCTTTACTGCTTTTCTTATATGAAAGTGTGACAATATATAATAAACTGAGATATTATGTATGTTATGTGACTGTATATATAGAGAAGGATGGTATCACACCAGTTTTGTATAATCTCCACAATTCAGAACTTCTTGGGGACTACTTAATAGTACAGAACTTTTGTAACAGAGTGGGGAATCAGTCTCTGTATGGCCTTTTTGACAATGGGGTTGAACTCATTTCACCTCATTTTAGATGTATGTAGTGCAGATAGTTACCTGTGAGCTAGTCACCCAAAACTGCTTTTGGAGTGAGTTACTAGAGATGGATGCTTTTAGGGTACAATTCTCCGAATCTGTTTGGAGGTCTACTTTGGAGGAGATGAAGTGCACCCAGAAATGATTGGTGCTGACATTGACTCTAAATGAAGTCTAAACAACTAAAGTAATTGTAGACACAGATGCTACAGATACCTGCATTGAGTCAGATGTTTTTCCTCCTGTGTGGCTGTATAACATCACTGTGTTGTGTCTAGCAGTCATATTCTTGTGGGTTCATACATATGAATTACTTTTTTTTCCTCTTAAAGAAAATTCCATTTGTTACTGTTGTATAAGAAATGATTACAGGATGCAAGTTGCAAATAAAACAATTAATTTAAGAATTCAGGTATCATAAAATTTGATCATTCAGTAAGTCAAAGAGTTAAATTAACTTACAGTAGTTGTCACCTGTAGTGGTGCCACAGGATCAGAGATGTAGGAGTGGGTCTTTACAAATCAGTTTAATTTAATCTGAGATCAAAGTTGCAATCAGTCATGTTATTTTATGTTGGCGTGGAGAGAGTTAGACTGAATGCCTTAACCGTCACTCTGGATTTTGTAGATTTCCAAGACAAGTTCCACCCACATATAAAGGAATTTTGCTCCTAATTCTAGTTAGGGATGGTCTTTACCATTGTGTGCGTGTGCAAACAAGTTTCTTCAAGGAAGGAAAGAGGATAAACTTACAGGACTTCATCATCCAGTTGGCTAATTGCCCATGAGCATGCCTTTTCCCAAGAGTGTTTTGCAGAAAACGAATGTGTATGCAGTTAATTGTCATGGAGTAGCTGACGTGTTCTACCTCCTTTCCTATAGCAGTGGAACCACAGTGCTGAGGCTGAGGAAGCTTCAACTGTGTCACAGGTTATATGAGGAGCATGCTGGGTAATCTTTGGCAAATTATTTCACTATGATGTGCCTCAGTTTCCCTTTAGTTTTCACAACATTGATATCAGTGTCTTACAAAACACTTACAAGATCTGCTAATGAACAGTGCTTCCCCAGAGCCAGGTAGTGCCATTAATCATTGACTGAATATCTAGTGAGTTTCTCTGAGTAGACTTTTATTAAGATGGGGTACAATGGCTTCAGGTGAGTCAGATTTGACACTTGCAGGAGCATAGGCACATTTTTTGAATAGGAAAGAATTGCTTTCCACTAGACCTGTTAAACCATTGTGTTTTACCTCTTGACAAGGTACTGAGTCATCTGCTGCCTGGTGGAAAGCCCTTAAATAATCAATAAATAGCCATTTTGCCCTCTAGGAGAGGCAGGTTCACTTCTCAAGACTCCATATGTCATTCCTCGTTTGGACAAATGTTGGCAGAGCAGAAGTGGCCCTGAGAGTGAACTGGGGAGCAGATCAGTTGCATGTCAGGGTGTTCAGGGAATGATGCTGACAAGCCCCAGAGGGCATCCTCTCCAGCAGGACAGGTTTGTTGTGATTTAGGATTTTTCTGTACGTTTAAAAGTTTCAGAGAAGCTTTCAGAAGGAATGGAGGTGTAGGTCCTCTGGACTCCATCTAGTTCATTGCTTGCTAGGTGGATAGGCAGTGATAGCCATTCAGATGACCCCTGTATTCTATTAGTCCTGTAACTGAACTTACTGCACACAGCTTCTTTACCTCCCTAGACCCTCTGGTTGGGGTCATCTTCCAAGCTCTTTTTTTTAGTAAACCCCCCTTCCTCATGCCAGGTAGTCTGCACACCTTTTACTTTTTATCCTTCTGCCTGCAAACCTGTTTGTCTTCATCTTGAGTCAGAGTGCCAGTGTTTGCTGCCTTTCCCTTTCTTTCCCAGAGCTGGGAATGTATTGATTACTTCTGCTCTTCCTAAGAATGTTCTCTGTCTGCTTGCTCTCAAAGTGAAAGAAAGGTGGAAGGAGTGGTTTCCTCTCTTTTCTTCCTCCCATTTCTTTTCCCTCCACACCAAGGGCTGCATTTGCTCCCATTTCCCAAGACAGTTCTTTCCTCTTAAGGTTCTCTGGTTTTCTGTTTTCCCCTTTTTCTTTAGAATCCTTTCCTTTTTCTTCCATTCCTCAAGTTTGTCAAGAAGAAGGCATTTGCTTTCACTGTATGGGGAAGATGAAGAACAGGGACAAGCATATTGTTCTGGAATCTCTAAGTAGGACTTCTGGGTTTCCTGAAGGTAATTGATTGGTAGAAAGTACTTCTAAAGTAGTTGTGAAAGGAGATCGATCCTAAGACACCATTCATAGAATCATTTAGGTTGGAAAAGACCTCTAGGATCAAGTCGGCCCTTTGTGCCTTGTATCTCCTACCTAGTCTTTGCCTGCTTTTTGGTTTTGTTTGCTATGTAAAGGACAGCCATAGTTCCATCCAATGTTTGGCTAAGTGTTACCTATGAGAGAAATTCTGTAATTTTTGTATGTGTATCTGACAGTTCTTGGTCTCTGTATAGAAAGAGACTCTATGGACAAGATCATATAAAGGTATTTGCTTGCTTACTTCTTACAGAAATCAGTAGAGTTAATGTGCCTATATAAACACAAATACACTACTATTGTGAGAAAAACAAGGGGACTCTGGAATACTAATAAGCGAACAGGAAAAGGGATGTGTGATGATTGGGAAAATGTCTTTGGTGTTAAGGATTTAGTCTGATCTTTTTCATATTCTATATATTTTTGGTTCTGCTACAGATGCTTTGAGTTGCCCTGCCCAAGTTACTTACAGGATAAATAGGATTGAACTATTTATTAGATGTTTTAAATCATCTGCTTATCTGCTTAGACAGATTTATCTGCTTAAACATCTCTGATAACTTTACTCATTCTGTTCCTCTAGTAAAATAAGGGTAATAATGCTTCCTGACCTATGGTCTTGTCTGTTCAGGTAATCATCTGTTTCAGTAGAGATTGTTTTTAATGCTGCTGTGTGTTCCAGACATGATTGGCCTCCTAGAAAGATTATGTACCACCGTAAAAATATAGTAGTGTTAATAATGCAAACACCATCTTTTGGTTTATCCACTATTCAATTCTTATAAGTAACTACAAATATCTCCTCAATTAATGATATTTTTCTTTTTTTTTTTTCCTTCAGTTAGTTTGCCGACTATATATTATTTGTTGATGCTGCCTGTGTGAGGAACTTGTGGTGTTTTCTTAAAATTTACTAATGATTTATGAATCTTTTTTATTTATGTCATTATTTCAAATGTTGGTTATTACAAGTAATCCCTTCAATACTACAAAAATAGTCACTATATAAAAAATCAGGGGGAACATGTAAAATGGTCTAAAAATTGGACAACTGTTAATTTCCAAACCTATTCTGAACTTTAATCTTGCAGGAAAAGACATAAAATCTTGTTTTGAAAGCTGAAGCTAGAGAAATCTAAATTAGTGTAAAGGTGCACGTTTCTACTGTGAGACTAAATATGCGTTATGGAAAGTTATGTAGTACTGTGAAACATTTTCCTAAAATAGATGCTATTGTGTAAAGAGAAGTAATAGGGTTTTTGCCTAAATTACTGTTTGCCCTCTGTTAATACAAGAAGCCAGGTTACATCATTGTGATAGTCCTTTTGGCTTTAGAAGCTGTGAATTTTCAAATCCATGAAATGTTTCTGTTTTTTTAAATTTTCTAATTGAGCATTAGCCTAATTCCTGAACCTGCATCTGTAGCTGAGGTAGTTGAGTTCTGGCATCACAGTTTCTTATGGCCTTTGATTCACTATCTTTAAATCAAAAGTGTCCTCCCTCTCTTGTAGTGATCAGTACTTAAGCATAACATTTGATTAATGGGATTGGAAGGCTGGTTGTCCTGAATCTGGATTGCAAAGTGGGATATTATAGCTAAATCGTTATAGCAGATCTGCAAAGATACTTCTGCTTGAAATAGAGCACTTGTGCAAGGGGAAAATATGCCGCAATTTTGGTTGTGAAAGGGAGTGAGAAAACAGAAAAGGGATGCCTTTAAAGAAAGCTACTCTGGCAAGTATCGTTTCTTCATGCAAGTACTGAGAGTTAGAATCACCTGTGGAAAAAAAAAGAAATTTTTTAGATCTTTCTGCTTTGCCTGAAGGGGCAAAGGGATAAGAACTTGTGTAAGCAGAGGAAGAGTGTTATAT
Organism: Eurystomus gularis; assembly: GCA_013400335.1. Classification (NCBI taxonomy): domain Eukaryota; kingdom Metazoa; phylum Chordata; class Aves; order Coraciiformes; family Coraciidae; genus Eurystomus; species Eurystomus gularis. Next base: position 188,592 of record VZZY01018766.1, on the reverse strand, counting down.
AAGTACTTACCTCTTTGCTTGACAGTCTGGGAAATAAGCTGACTAATAAGTCAAATATGTATATTCACATCTTATAAAATTCTTGTGAAATGAATCCACTTCCAGATCATCAGATGTTGAAGCCTTTTACAAAGGAAAGTAGTATCACTAAATCTTGATTTACACTAGTATGATGGAGATAAAAATATTGTGAATAATCTCTGTGGTGGAATTTAGTGTGAACATTATTTTTTGCCCTCATTTAAACCTGTGCAGTACTGCTGAGTGCGCAGAAAGGCTGGGAGCAACCAGCTGTGGAGCTGGCACATCCGTGCTGCAGCAGTGGAGAGAGTGTGTTTTATGACCTGTGCCTTACTCAGTGTATGGGGCAGGATATTAACAGTATCAGCCTACTTCCTCACTTTTCCTTGTAAGCATTCACATTATCTCCTCTCTCTCTTTTCCATTCCAGCACAAATAAAATTTATATTAATCACAAGTTTCCAGGATGATAGTGTGGGATGGAAATGCCTACTTCAGATGATTATTATGTAATATTGACATGCAAAACCAGTAACTTCTTTTTTTCTCTATTATTTCCCACAGGGAGCAGCTCTAATTCGAATGCTGGCTAACTTTATGGGTCATTCTGTGTTTCAAATGGGCTTACAAGTAAGTAAAGGCATTCCTGTCTTTGTGTAGGTGTGCATTTCTAGCATTTTCTCTTGCTCTCTCTTTTTTATTTTTAAACTATATTTACATCTATTTGTGGAAATGTTTCTTTACTTCAGGCCCATCTAAGACACCAACATATCCCTGAAGCTGAATTTAATGGAAGATGCTGAGTAGTGTAACACACATTGCGGTGCCCCCAGTTTCACCTATATTTCTTCGTGTATCAAGCGATTGCGCTTTTAACTGGCAAACAGTTTTGTGTCCCAGTTTGTGTTGATTGCCGTGTAAAAGCCATTTTGTCCATGTCACAACTGTCTGAAGGGCTAGCTCAGGAAAGAGCTACTGCTCTTTAATTAGATTTGCGTGCCAGTGTAACAACTAATAACAAATGATGTCAAGCCAGCTAGGAAATACATAGCCCTAAAATTAGTAATGTTTTTCAGATAAATATTTTTGCCTTCCCTTCCCCCATAGCAAAATCTTTGAGCTTTATCTTTACCTTTGAGAAGTGTGGAATGCTGTCTGCCTTAGTGATGTTTTGAAAACTCACTTTGCCTTTTAAAAGAAACTCAAAGAGGTAGCATTTCTGTCCAAAGAGAAAGAAATTCAACATGCTGATTACCAAGGATGAACTCTTTTCAGCAATAAATCAGCACAAATGAGTGTTTTGTAAACTATTCAAAAACAAACAAGCCAAAGCATAAAAAACAATGCAGCTCCCCCTATTCCATTGAAATCTGCTTGAGTAAATCATGTTACAGGCAGTTGTGATTGATGAATTATGTATGATGCAGCCTGCTACTTAGAAGTGTCCTTTAAAGTAAATTGATGTTCACCTGAAATACAATTATGCTAAGATGGAAAGAGCAATCAATCTTATCTGTTCTTAGTAAGCTTTTCATTTTGAAATTTAAATAAACTGCATCTAGGATCAGGTCATTTTTTTAACAGAATAAATTGGAAGATAAAATATAAAACAAAAGGTAAGTAAATGCATTGGTTATGTCAAAGAGGTGTGTTCCATACAATAGGCAATGAAAAGAAACCTGCTGGGGAAATACAGCTTTTTGGAGAGTTTACAGGACATTCAGGATTTGTAGCAGAGCTTATTCACAGGACTCCATTGGATCATTTTCTTAATTGTAACACTAGGTCAGATCAGTTAGATAATCTTCTTATCCAGGTAAGAAATCTTGAAATCGGAAGTTTCCTTCACAAAATCATGTACATGTGAAGGGTAAAACCCTCATCTGATTTAAACAAGACTCTGACCTTAGTCCAACAAACTCCATATTCCAGCCAGAAACTTTTGCCTGCACAGATCCGTTCATATGGAAATTCAATAGCACTTTTTCCACAAAAAGCATTTCACTCAGTTTTAGAAAGGGAATGTTTTAATATGTACATCTCAAACCCATTAAAAAAACTTTCTTCAGTGTTTGTCTGGGACATAACAATGTGCAAATTGTTCTTAAATAAATTTAGAAAAAAGTTAGATCAAAGAATTGGGCTATGCAGGGATTAAATAATTGTAATTACCATGAAGTTGTAATGACGCTTTGTTTTTTTATTTGAGTGGTTTCCTATTATTTCTGCTTTTCACTGGTTCTACTCTAAATAGAAAGTCTTCTGTTTGCTAATGAAAGTCTATAAAAAAATCTGTGAAAGTCTGACTAGTGAAAGTCTTGGCATCAGTTCAGTAGGAAGATGATATTCTAACTTCTTTTATGAAAACTGTTTGAAATCCAGATAGAGATTTTCCATATGTATGTCTCCAAGTTGAACAAAATAAAACACAAAGTTCACAAGCAGCAAAGTATACAATTGGAAATGTCTGTCAATCATTTAATTCTTTGTGAATATAACAAAATAGTATTCCTGCACTGTAGAGTTGGGAGGCTAGATTTGCTAATGATAACGGGAACTGGAGGACTAATTTACCCTTTCTACATGCATTGGTTTAGGCTTTTTAGCTCTTTAGACCCAGTACCGTTACTTGGGATTTAGCACTGTGTTGCCTGAATCCAGTTTTATGATGGAATTCTAATGTTCAACTGAATGGACTTTCTCAAGGATAGCCGCGAAATCAAGTATTACTACTATTTATAAATCTCTTCAAGTAACGACTACTCTGAAAGTGCACTTGATAGTTCATTCCTCCTGGGTTATTCTAATGGCTGGCTGAAAAATGGAGTTCTGAAGAACCCTCCCTTTATCTTATTTGCTTTGTTTTTCATTAGCCTCCAGTACATGGAACACATCAGTGTTAATAGTATTAATATTATTTCACTTCTTTTTAGTGTATTAGGTATGTCCTTAAGTGTTTCACAGATGCTAAAAAAAGAGTGTTCCTGTAGTCTTATTATACTAGCATAAACTGAAGGAAGTAGCCCTTTATGTTTGTGGTTTCATTGAAATCAAGGTATGATTCATCATCTAATTAAGAGCCGCAGAATTAGAGCTTTTATAGAAGAGAAGCTACAACAAATATGCTAACCTTTGGGTTAAGGAGAGGAAAAGAGAAGAAGCAAATGGGATAGCTACCTTTTTTGTTCATTACTGCTTTTTTCTTAATCTAGTTACGTACTTTCACCTGGCAGGTGGACTTTTTGAAGTGCAGATCAAGATAGCTTGGGGAAGAAAAATCCTTTGTATGTAAAAGAAAACAATCAGTTATCTTAAAAAAGAAGAGAAAAATTGATGGAGAGTGGTGTTCCTTGTTGGATAGTCTTTAACAGTGAATATAAGCTGAAGCAAATGTACAAAGGTGCACATGATCTCTAACAGTTCAGCAAACTGTTGTGTTGAGGAGTCTGCAAGGATGTAAAGTTGTAGGAGAGATGCTCAGTGTTACAGCGTAGATGACTTTGGAGAGATTCATATCTGTCAAGAATAACTGGGCCATTCCTGTCATGGTAAATATACTGTGAAAGACCGTTGGACTATAATTCCACAATAAAACTGTGGCCAAGAGACTACCTAGGGAAGGTATGATTTTCTGGAAGCCCTTCAAATGTCTTGAATCGTGTGACATTTTCAAGCAGAAGATTTAGTAACAAAGGCAGAACTTTCTCACTGTTTTCACGTAGCACTCCATAGATGAAACCAAAAGAGAACACATTTATATTTGCTGTAATGAATAATTTAATAACAACAATGAGAGCCAAGCTGGTAACACTTGCACACAAGAAAGTCATAGCTATTATTTTTGTAGAAAATGTCTAACATGTCCTTCTCATGGTAGGTGATTTGTTTCTTTTTATAAGTCCTGACATCTTTCATGATGTGAAGAGTTTCTTATGCTCCAAGGAAATTCAAGATATGCGTGTCACTGAATGCCAGTACTCTTCCTTCAAAGTGGTATTACTTTTCAGTCAAAAAGCCATTAATCCGCTAGGACAGATTAGAGTATGAAGAGGCTTGGTCAGCATGGCTCGATCTGATTATATTTCTGAACTGCATAGATTGATAGAGGAGGAAGCTGTACGTTGGCCTTATCATTCAGTCATCACTCAAGGTAGTAATGTGCAATGTAGCATTAGATTTGTGTGGGATTTTCATCTGTAAACTGTTGTTCCTAATCTGTGTGCTTGAAATAGATGGTTGCTTATATGACTGGAGTTACTGTATTATTTCCTGGAAGGTTTTGCTGCTTTATGGCAAGATACCTCTTCAAGTTATCAGTGGGGGTTTTTTCCTATTAAATATAGAGAGAAAGCTCAGTCATTTGACGTGCTGGTACTCAGAAGTGTTTAAAGAGGCACCTCCAGCTCTGTAATGAGACATTTCTGCATTTAAAATTTTAAGTTTTTCTTATATTTGGTTTTATTATTTTGGAGCTTCATCTCTATTACTGAACGTTTGTCAACACTGCACTTCATTGCCATGTGGCAGCTCATTGATCACATAGATTCGTATCCTTTTGAACTTCACTTGCTGCTATGTATGTGTTCATCACTCACTCTGATTTAGTGCATCATCAGCAGTTTGAATTAGTTACTGTAGGAATCTCTGCTTCTGTGATAAATTAACTGCTTTTGTACTTTAGGCTTCACGTTGTACATGTGGAAGAAGAATTTCCATATAGTGCTTTGGATATATACTTGCTTTCTTGGTGCTGTTGAATGGTCACTATATTGAAACAAATTGGTCAACCTTTCAGAGGAGCTGTCTGGGGAAATGTGACATACAGGCTGTTAAATACAGCAAGGTTCAAATTTCAATCACTTTTTACTATCATAAAGCTGGCTAGTTAGACTTTCTTTCATCAACACTGCTATTTCCTGCTTTTTATACACCACTATGCGTGCCTGTGTTCCGTTTGCATTGTGGCAGTCAATGGGAAACCGTATCAGAAACTCTCTAATGTAAGATAAAGCTCTAATGTGCATTTTTCCATGTTGTTTGCCGCCTCTGTTCAAGAGGTGTACAAGGAATGTATTCTTCTATTTCCAGAGTATTATTTTATAGTCTATTATTACATAGTCTATTAAACAGTGTACCAATTTTATCATACCTATTCATTATATCTTTAGTCCTGATTCACAACAGTTAGCTGTATGCAGTTTAAAATGAGACATCATTAAAGACTTCTTAATAAGAGTCTTCTGTAAAAACAAACAAAAAAAATCTGTAAAACCAAATAAAGCATTAAAAAAATTCAGGTACCTTAGGATCAGGCTCAGTGAAACAATGAGCTGTGATGCTCTCCCTGAATCAGTAGTGCACATGGAACTACCCAGAGTCTCCCTTTGCTCAGTCGGAGGATGTAACTTTTGTCACCAGTATTTACAGCTGGAGTACCTCTGGTGTTGCAGCTGGCGCATTTAGTAGATGTTGAGTAAAGTACTAATTTTGCACCCATCACCTCTAGTTTAGAAGAGTGTATGACCTTGGTGAGCATCGGAGTGTAACCATGGGCATACTGGTTATAACCTGTCCTTAAGTTAGTTGCTACTGATCCCTTTATTTTTTAAACTGTCGCACTTCTACTGACAGTTGTCAACAAGATAACTTGGGCACGTTAAAAGCAGGACATAGGAAGTCATAGGAAATCTCACAGGAGCTGACATCACTGTTTTCTACACTGCATGTCATATGAGATTGGGAACATCTTCTGCCTTTTCTGGCCCCTCAGCATTTCTCGTGCTTTCAATTTACATCACTGGATTTTAGGTTTACATTTGTTAAATGAATTCTGTGTTACGGACTTTTTCTGTAGCTTTTTCCACCATGACTTCAGTAGGGCAGTAAAAGTTTACGTACAAAACTTTTGTAAGTTGCAATGTCACAATATTTTTTTCCTTTGAATATGTACATATTAAAAAAAAAAATCTGTATATATTTGAAGATGTACAGCATAGTGAGGGCCAGACAAAAAATGGAAGCCTGTCTTCTATCTCTATCAGGATTTCACTATACTATGTGTATAGAAAAATGCTTCTTTTTAAAGAAAAAATGTGATTGAAGATGCATAATGTAAATGTACAGTTACTGGGAAATGCTAAAGTTAATTTTATCTTTGCACTCTTTTCCTTTTTTGTATGCGCTTTAACCAGGATTTTAGATTATGCAATTGCCCAGTGTTTTTTTGCATAGGACAATGTCTGATTAAGTTCACAAAGTGGACCGTGCTAACTGAATTGTCCTTCTGTTTACAATAGTGTTGTGTACTTTGTACTTGCTTTGTAGCTGTGGCTCCTAACTGCTATGTACAATGCCATCCTGTATGGTAGCAGACTGTATCACCAGCAGCTGGTGAACAGAAGACATAAAGCTCATGGAGAGAGAAGGGGTGATGCTAGCCTCATTTTATAAATGGACATCTAAGCCCACAGAAATTTAAGTTAAAATTTACACAAGTGTGTAGTATCCAATATGAGATGCCCATGTGTCACAGCATTTGCGTGACTGCAAGAGTTTATACAAAGCACAGCTTCCACTGGCTTCATTGTCAGCTGTGAGTGCTCAGCGTGGCTGCAGCACAGTCTCTAGGGGCACCATGGTGGGCCTCCAGAACATGTTCATCATACATTAATGTTGCTTTAAATAAATCAATGAGAATGGAGTGCCTGCATATTTAGGGGGAAATTGGGCCAATGTGATTAAAATAAAAAAGATAGATTAAATTTGGATCTTGATTTTGAAAGTATTTGGCATTGTAAACTATTTCAGATATTCAGAACAGACTTCACATTGGGTTCAGGTTTCCCTCCTTTCTGCTCTACTTTTTGTCTCTGGAGCATTTGGATCAGACAGATTTCTTCCCCAGCTGGTGGGAATTGCTGAGAGAAGGGACACATGGGCTCTTTTCTTTCTGCTTCAGGGCTCTAACCTCCCTCTAAGCTTAAGCAGCTGTGAGCCATCAGTACAGGAAGGGAGGCGGACTCTCTGGCTGCTAGATCACCTAAAGTTGATCAGTGCTAGGAGAAAGCACGTTCCTGAAACAAGTTCACCTTCCTTCTGATCTTTAGACTAGTGCTGTAGTGCATGGGGACAGTGGAGCTTTTCAAAGGAACAAGTGACAAGAAAAGGTAAAATGTGATATTTTTCCATACTTTTTTTGTGCTGTTGACTGAAATTTTGAGAAGACTTCAGTCTGAGATGGACTTTTTGCAGCTAAGATTTCAGCTTAAACAGTTAAATATTGGACACGTTGGAGGTCCCAGCAGTGGGAGTTGTAAAGAGTGATAATGGCAAGTGCTGCTGAACATCAGTACCCAGTGATGTCCCCAGCACCCATGCTCAAGAGCAAGGTTACAGCTGGTGTCACCTTCATTAGGAAGAAGTCATGCTGTCCTTCAGCTAGGATAAAATGTTGCTTTATTATCCCATTGCTAAAGCTTCTTACAGAAAGAAAAACAATTACTATGCACATGATTTATTTGTTAAGTTTGTTACCTCGGAATGGGATTGCCCTTTATGACCATGTTACAATCAGTCATATGACAGATACCATGTACGTGTTCACGTGGTATGCTTTCAGTGAGCTTCTCTTATTTTGTTGTGTGTGAAATTTAGTTATGACTATTTTCTCCTTCATTTTTATTATAGGAATTATTAAAAGGAAGAATGATAGGTATGAATTCTCAGATAACATCAGTGGCTGAGCGGCTATTTAAGAAAATGTTTTCTTTTGGAATAAAATTATACTGTTTTTCCTCATAGGAGCTCAGTGGCAACCTTGTGTCTGTTGCTATGAGGAAGCATAATGGACTTTACAGGTCACTGGAAGTACATGTTTTGTGTGCAACTCTGCCGTCCTCGTACAATCAGAATTTCCATTAGCTCTTTAGAAGTCAGTGGGGATATTTTCAGCACAAAGATTGCAGCATTGAACTCCTAGTTAACACTTAATACATGTTGGAAATGAAATAAATCTACTTCTGTTCAGCCTAGTGGAGGACAATCAGAGAAAAGATGAGTCTCTACTGGATAAAACAGGCTGTCATAAAAACTTTCTCCTTTTCTTCCTCTTCCTCTTCCACTTCTTTTTCTCTATATATTTAAAGTTAGTTATTGTAGCTAGGAAGAAACAGTAGTATATAGCTGATGTAAATGCTAATGATTTTTAAGGTGTCTTTGTTTTACAAAATTAAATGCAGCTCTAGTGACTGTACTGTCTTTTGCACCATGAGAAACATTTGCTCAATTGATACAAACAACAAATAAATTAAAAGTCGAAGCTTCACTGTTAATGCTTTCCCATCTGTTATTCATTCTTCCTGTAAAAATGTTGCAGGTCATTATGATCTGGGCACAATGGCATGCAATTCATATAATAAGTTTTTTTGAGTGATTGATGGTGACCTTTTCATAGTAAGTAGCATTAATTTCTTTCCAATTCTGGGGCTTCTGCAGAAAAAGAAGTATTACAGAAAAGTACAGCAGAGATTATTTGCCTGGTTAGCAATCCCTAGGCGTAGTTCAAGTTAATGCCAAGGAGTGAGCAGCAAACCTGTCACAATTAGCTGGTGTCATCCAGGTATCTCTGGAAAACATTCCATCATTTTTTTTCATGTGCATTAGAAATATATTTATTGAGCAATATCTGGTTTGAGGTTCAAATGTATTGTACAACCAAACAAGGCAGAACTAAAATGAATGTACAAATTCAGTCAAATATATGCAGTTCAATTTCAGAGAGTGCTTTATTTCTGTAAGATTTGTTCTTAGCTCAGTAGTTTAGTGCCTCTACCAAATAATACATCAAATACATTTTTCTTTAAAGCCAAGCTTAATATACTAGCAGGTGTCTGACTGCACAGCAGATACCATCAGACTCTGCTAGGCAATAACTCTGCCAGCGTCCTAACTGTTCCCTTTAGACTTCCCATGCAAACCGTTTTGCCACCATGCTGCAATTGCTGTTGCTGTTTCAAAATGGAACCTCCTTCCTCTTCTTGTTAATAGTTTTACGAGGGAAATCAACTGCTCCATTTTAATAATTCTGATCTTTTAATAAGGATTCCCAGAAAAGCAGGGTATATTTTAAAGTAACTGGAAATTTGCCAGATGTGAATCTGTTTTAGATGCCCCGTTCACACTGGATTCACTGAGTTGCAATGAAGAAGATGTATTAATTGCAAAATTGTGTTTCTTACAGTGATTTGAGGTTTGATTCTTTTCTCATGTTGGAATGAAAATTACAGGGCCATATTGCTTTCAGTTGAGTTACTTCTGATTTACAGTACTGGTCTCATCAACAAGAAGCAGGTAGAGTGAAGGAAGCAGTCCCAGTGTCTTAATGGTGGCTCTTGCCTCCTTTCTCTTACTAGTTTCTCTTGTGTCTCAGCCTGGATGGCATGCTGTTTGGGACAGGACACAGGTACTATCTGTATCCTCTAAATGAATGTTACACTTCTAACACCACGATTGAGATACTGTCAACATTGCCCTAATCCTTCTCATACTGAAATCAATGCTAAAAATCCCATTGACCCCTATAATGCCAGAAATGTAAGATCTGCTGATCTGATGATTGTTAGAGCGTATGGAAGTATTATGAATTACAAAGGAAAAAGGACAAAGTAAAATACTATAATTATGTGGCCTATTCAGCATCATTGGCTCTAGAGAAAATTAAGATTTATTTCCATATATGGTTCCAGTATCACTCTTCCTAATTACTAGTTATAGCTTGCTATTTGTATATAATGATTTAATTGCAGATATGACATGTTGACAGTGGATATTTTCCAGTTGCTGCTGATTGCGAGCATTGTATCACTGTTGTGTGTGAAAAAAATCTAAATATACCTTTTGAAAATAACGGGCTGGGAATTTCAGCTTGCTTACGTTGATGGGATTCCACTAATTTCCTCCTCTAGGATTTTATATGTTGACTAAGATAGTAGCCCAAAGAGATGGCAAAACACAGCTGAAGTGAATACTTGCACGATGCCTCTGAAGTATGTTGCACACCTCTCAAGCTTTTTTTTTTTAAACATCTTTTTTCCTCCTTGTGAGTTTGAATATAGAACCTGGCTAAGAAGTTCTTGTTAATAAACATTTTTTAAACAGTGTTTTCCACTGGTACCACAGTAGAATTTTGGGAACATTGAAAGTGTTACTTGCTCTTAAAAAATCTTTTTTTTTGTTACTGCAGCTAATGGTAAAAAAACAGGTTGGATAAATTAGCAATTGAGAACGTATGATTGTGTACGGAGCAGATAAAATAATTATTTTAATTTATTTGTGTTACTGTTTAAAGACAAAACACAAAAATATTTGGAGAAGATTAAAAAAAAATTAAAGAATCCCAATCCTATTTGCCAGGCTTGGACACCTTAGCGGGACACCACTTTCAGAAAATGAAGGGATAGATAGAATTACAAACCACATAAAATATGTTAGCCAATAAATTTCTATCTGGAGGAGTTTCAACAGGTAGCTCCACTGATAAGTGTAGAATTATTAGAAATTAGAAAAAAAAATATCATCCTTAGCAACTGTATTCTTTGATTGGTGTAAAATTCTAATTCAGAGTTTTATTTTTAATGCCATGTGAACAAGGTTTGAGTTGTATTTATACAGGGACAGACAAAGGTTCATTCAAAGTATCTGAAGGTATGAATTGTAATTGGATTAGATAAACCTCATTGTAGCCCCACGTGGACATTTTCAAAGCTGAAGTTAACTGTTATTTCATTTACTTTAGTTCATGATAGTGTTTTTGTTGTGACTTGAAGTTACTGAGTTTAGTCGACTTCATTTCTGAATGACAGTGTCCATATATAAGGTTTAATGAAGGTTAACTAATGCACTGTAAAAATTACATTATTGATAAGGAATGATACCATCAAATGTTAGTTGAACATTTGAGCATAACTTTTAGAGCAATGCAGTTCAAAATAAACTTTTTGTTTCCCTAAATGTGATACATTGGTAATCTTTCTCTTAACTGTCTTCTGAAATCACCAGTGTGTTTCTTTCTGTCTGGTCTCTTTCATAATACTTGGCCTATACTTGGACAGGACAGTGGCTTAGGAAACCACCCTTCTGTTTTCCTCCATGCTACCTCCAACTGTTTTTTCCCATCCATACATGGCTACCGAGGGCCACTTCATTTGTATCAGTGGCAGAGTTTGGAATCCTTTTTGGTAAACTTGATCAAGGAAGGGAAGGTGTCCTTGGTGCAGAATGATGTATTTACTTCCTATGCAGAGCATTTCAGAGGTCTAGGTTCCAAAGTAGCCTCACAAACAGGGAGATGGGGACAAGGAGGAGCAGAGGCTGTGGAAGGTACTTAGTGTGGCTGTACCACCAAAGTGTTATCAAACTGTAGCTCAAGGTAGATACAGGAATGCGTTTGATGCTGTATATAAAACAGATGGGATAATTTTAAGTACTCGGTTGGCACTATCTACACTGCAGGTATGGCCTTACACTCTGTACCTGCTTGCTGTTCCAATATCATTTAAGTGATGTATTGTGTTATTGGAGGTTGAAATGCTTTTTCAGTTCAATTTTTGGCATGTTTGCCAGTGAATAACTTACTTTTTTTTTGTTGGAGGAACAGATTTTAATGCAATAGTAGAAGACTGCCTAGAAGCAGTTTTAGGCACTCTTAGTAAAACTGATATAGAAGGTGAAGAAGTTACTTGGCTTACTTGACCTGGAAAAATCTGTTTCCAAGTTTTTTCTTAGCTGGCTTTGCAGTACTGCTTTGATAAGTGGTCTGATCACATCTATTATCTCAGTTTGGAGGTAGGTCTGCAGCTTGACTCCCTGGTACAAATTAATTCTGGCACAAATAGAGTTAACCCCCATCTAATTTGCCTTATATGATGTTTACTATGACCAATAAGGCGAATTTGCCTCCTCCTTGTTTTGTACTCTACTGTGTGTCTGACTGCCCATCCAGAAGGGTGGTCTCTTCTCTTCCTTATGGCTCTTTCTCAAGGGTTGTATAGCTGAAAAATACTGCAAACCTAGTTGGCTTAGCTTTTGTATTCAGTAGTCTTCCTCTTTTATGGGAATCTTCACTTCTTCATAGCTTGCCAGTAATGCCTTACCAGCGGTTCTCACTCCCTCTTGTTTGTCACTCACCATTGCAAACATATGCAGTACCTTCCTCCCTTTGACCCTTGCCCAAGTGCTTTTTATTTTAATGTTAGGCAATGTCAAGATAATATGCGATAGCAGCTTTGATGTTAGGAGTGTGAAGGAAAGGGGGGAAAAAAGGCAGCATGTTACAGTCAGTGAGTTGGCATCTGTAAGATGGTGGCTTAAGGTTGAGTATACACGTTTCTGGGAAAAAAAAAATGATGGATTTGATAGCAGGAGCCTTAGAACCTGATTTTCACCTGAACTGTAGGTCTAAATCTTTGATGAGGTACAGCAGTCAAGTCTAAAGCCATTTAACATGACCGTATTGTAGGCTGAAGGGAGGAGGATGTGCACCCAGAGTAGGAATGAAATACAAATAGTAGAATACAAAGGTAGAGAGACAAGACTACTGTTTCCTGAGCCCTGAGAAATGAGGATATTCAGAAGAATGTAGCCACAAGAATTTGATGCCAACATATTTTACTACTTTTTCCTCACTCATATAGTGGATTTTCCCAGTTACCTTAAGGAGGAAAAGTATGAGTATCAGTGTTGATCTGTTCCAGATCTCAGCACTACTCATGTAAGCTGAGAGCTGTTCCTTCAGCCAACCGGTCATCGTCATACAAATAAACTCAGAAAGGAGTTTGACCCAAGAATTGATGTTTCAGTTCCTGGTTATAGATCTGAAGTCTCCACTGAAAGTGAGAGACATGTTTGGAGACTTACTCCCCCTTTGTAACTGTTTAACCTCTTTGCATTTATTGGTCCCTACCTTTTATTATTTGTGAGCCTTATTGTGTTTGGATGGTGGGGTAGTTCATTTTTTTTAAACCAAGAGGCTCCATCCCTAGCAGTACTAAGAGAAGTAAGATTGTTAAAGAGGATAAAAGTCTTCTTCCTTTTCAATAATCTCATTTTCTTAGAAAAGTCTAATACAGTAAAGGCCTGCAAGCTTAATCAATACAGCATTACTAAAAACATCTTTCAAAATCCTGCAGCACTTTTCACTGTACTCCTATTTCTACTACTGTTCAAGCTGTCTGCTTCAGTATTCAAGTAATAAAGTAATTTCAAAAGCATTGAGCCTTTTAAGTTTTTTGGGGGAGGATTAAGATTACTATTTGACAAAACATTACATTATAGTCTAAATCTGTTGGGATTTTTTGCAACATCTTAGGTTTTGACTGTGTCGTATTTGAACTTTTTTTTCAGGGCATGACAGATTCTGGATTTTTTTAAAATTTTATTTGATGTTAGATTTACTAAAACACGTGAAAAAAACACATTGTCTAATTAATTATTTTTTTTTTATTGATAGAGGTGAAGGGGTCATATTCCATTTATTCTTTTTGGTAAAGAGTGACTTGATGCCAAGATGGTAAGAAGGATATTACAAGAGGATGCTTGCTGAAAATCTAAAACCAAAGAATAGTTTCTCCGTGTGTGATACATTTTCCCATTGAGTGGCACTGCTTTAGGGTGTGTGAACTCTGTCTGCTTCCCCCATAACAAAGAAAAAGTTTAGAGGATATTACAGTGAAGGAGAAAGGGGGAATTGTAGAAGAGTGTTCTTGAGTCTTGGGTTGTTAAAGAGCTTTTCATGCCACCTTTTCTCCTCACACAGACCGTAGGGTTATAGCTGAAGGCTGGGAAGGTGACTGAAGCATATCGTCATGCTCCAGCATACTCCAGTTGATGGAACAGCTTTTGGAGGTGATAGACATGAGAGTTTATGATGGGAAGCAGCCTTGCAGCCAGATGGTTCTGGGCATATGTGTTTATAAGAAAGTGGCTTTAAGTCACTTTACCTCCTTTGGAGCTGTGCTGAGCACAGCTTAGATTCAGGCAGCTGTGCTTTCAGTGTCATTCTCCTTTTCTGCTCTGTGGCTTGCATTTCTCTTCTGTTTGCTTTGGTTCTTTTCTATTCAATGTAAAGGTGAAGGGGTAGCTAACACTCCTGCCCTGGAGAGTTACAGTGAATGAGAACACATCTTCTGCCCCTATGCAAGCTACTTAAGACTTAGATATGGGTCCCCAGGAGGAAAAATGGATTATATTCCTGCTTACTCCATCCTTAGAACAGACAAGCAGAGTACATAAAGATCTTTGGCTTCTATTTTTATACTTCCTGGGATGTATTTGATCCTGGTATGTATAAGCCTTTTCTCTTTCTTTTTTGAGTGCCTTAAAGGTACTTCAAGGGAGGCTGATAATTTGGTAATGAAAGTTCAGGCTGGGTCATGGTAACCATAGCTGGCTTTGAAGTGAACAATTTGGATGGTGGTAATAAAATGCAACTCTGCAGTGAGCTGGGAGTGGTTGGGTCTAGTGGTGTTAGTGTAAAACCAACCTCTGGTATGAGGACACATGCACTACAGATCTGTAAAAGCATGAATGGCTTCGGGAGAGTGAAGTAAGGGACAGTGATGCACTGTGTCTTCTAGTGCCAGAATAGAGAGCAGCAAAACAAAATCAGCAGACAGGCAGACATTTGAAACAGGTAGGTTCACACAACAGATCACTGAAGAGGGAAATGCTTTTTTATAAGGTGTTGCAAGTGCTCAACATTTATATGGATTCAGTAGGCAACTGGCCAAAATCACAGAAGATAACTATTAAATACAAAGATACTAATCTGCTCAGGATTCCTTGTGTCATGAAGTGCTGGATGATGGGAGAGCATGTTGAGGAAGTATCACCATATGCTTGTCCTGCTTATACCCTTTCTAGGTGTCTGCTATTGGTTGAAAACAGGGTACTGGTATATAAGGACATTTGATGTGACCTGGTTCAGTAACCTTTCCCTGTAGAAAGTGCACTCAAATTTTGGATTGCAATGTAGATTTACTATTGGAGTCTTATTTTGATGCACTTAGGACTGGTTTTTGTGTAGTATGCATTCAATAACGCTCCTAGTTTGATGCTTTGTAAATGGTCTCAATGCAGCTTTCATTAAATAATGAAAAAATGGATTATCAAGTTTTATGGTACCAGGCCTGTACTTGTATGTTGTGTTTATAATTTTATTTTCTTATTTCATTGTAAATGTTAAGATTCCTTTAGTTTTCCTTTGTGTAATAAACGTTTTAGATTGGAGGATAATGAATTTTTAACTAACTGAGTGATGAGCTACATCTTAACCTCCCAATCTATGTATTGGAATAAAAACAAAACAAAACAAAAAAAAGGACAGAAGCATTTCATCTTTTTGCAGTCTTTCTGAATGCAACATTTAAAAGTGAAATTTAGTGTCTAATAGTAGATTGGTAAATGGGATTGTTGCCTGGATGGAATAAATCCTCAGGTATTCCATCCATTTTATTTTGCTGTGTAATGATTCTGAAAGGAACTCTCAGAAGGACCAATACATGCAGCATTTTCTAGTACCACTTAGAATGCACATGTGTATTTGTCGTTATTTATTTACCTTGTCCCACTTTTGTTCATTGCTATTTTAGCTTTTGATTTTGCAATTCACCTTCTTTAGCTTTGCAAGCCATTGAATATTTCACTGTGCCTTAAATGATTCTGTATTTTTAGAAAAAATGGAAGCACAGTGTGCTATAGCCGCAGCCTACATAATATTATCTTTTCTCCAAGTTAGTCTCATGACATTGTTAAGACTCAGCACTGCATTTAGAGAGTCAGTGTTCTCATTTAGCCTTTCTAGCATGTGATTAAATGGGAGTTGCTGCTTGTTGTACTATGAGTTGGCTGAGAAAAGCTAAATCTGTCACAGGTGCTACAATTTGTCTATCAGAAAATTTGCTTTCCAAATACTAATTATTCCCAAAGTATCTTACTTCACACAAAGCACAGATAACAGAGTCAGCAAATTTGTCCCAGTTTTATCATTGTGCTGTAAATTAGGGTTTGTCTCCTACCATTGTGTAGAATGAAGATGGTAGAAATTCAAATGCAGGAGAACCCATTGATTTACAACCTCTGATGTGTTTTTTCACTTAATTCTTTCGAAGTACTTGAAATGTATATTATTCAAATAATCAATGCTGAATTTCGCTTCTGTAGCTGAATGAGCTGTTGTCTAGGGACATAGGATGGTGGGGAACTAACAGCATTGTCTCTCCAGATGTTGTTAATAATTTGAAGTGTTTTGTGCCTGAAAGGCCCAGACCTAACCTGGTCCTATGCTTAAACTACTGATTTGGGAACTTAATTTAATATGATGATACCTTTATGAGGTATTATCTTCCTAGTTGCTATGGGAGAAGAATGGAGCCTCAGCCATTGAAGCTGTGGCTGAGTAAGTGAAAGCATTCAGTTTATAACCTCCTCAGACTCTGAGTCACGTATGCCATGAAAACACACATGTTTATAACCGCTGGACACCCCTCTTCCACCACTCCCTGTCCTGGAGAGCCTGTGATAACCTGTTACAGCTCTGGTGCCCAGTATGATATATTTTGACATTGAAGCACCAGGATCTCCCTAGATAAGAGTTTGTAGTTTAGGTAGGCTATTGCTCAGTTAAATCTTTTGTAACAAATCTAGCTGTCATCCAAGTGAGCACATTTTTTACACTAGATGCAGAACGACCTCCTAAAATAGCAACTGGGGCTGTGTTTCAGCAGCTTCTCCTTTCATTGCTGAGAATTACCTAGGAACCCTTTCTGAGATTAGACAAGTATTTTAAATGTATATTCAAAATATTTAGCTTATAGAGCAACTTACACAGAAAAAGGAAGAGGATTGAATGCTGTAAATGAAATTTTTAGCAACAATTTTTGCATTGTAAACTAGCTTAGGAAATTGTTTATTTACTCCCTTAGGATGAATGTATTGTATATTTCCAGATTTCTGACAAATGCAAACATTTATGTGATTTAACTTCTAATAGCCATGATTCACAGCTCTAGTTGTTTGGATTGTATATAGTAATGCTTATTTGTATTTTTATTTTATTTCTGTAGGACTATTTAACCATTCACAAGTATGGCAATGCAGCCAGAAATGATCTCTGGAACACATTGTCAAAGGTAAAATGCTTTCATCTATTGCACTGAGGGAGAAGCAGGAATTTATTGTGGTATTTTTCTTGGTGAGATTAGGAGTAAATAATGCATATTGAGATCTTCGGACCCCAGAGCAAATATAAAAATTGATGCAAAGAAATTCCATTTGAGTTAACCTAGTGACAACATTAAAATATGTTTTTTGCAGCATTTCTATTCTTTGTTATATTAGATTATATATCCTTGCTTGTGCTGTGTCACTGATGTGCAGTAAAATATACTTTATGGAATCTGCCATCACTGACTTTAATGACAGCAAGCTGAGGCCCGTAAGCTGGAGAGGACATGAAAGTGATGGGTTTTGGCATTTACATCTGGTGTGTCTTTGATTTTGTATGGAATTACAGTTTGTGTGGAGGATGAAACTATTAAAGCTTTAAAGTTTGCTGTAAACAGATAACTATTTGCTGTAACACTTGGCATGCTGTAGAGACTTACATTGCTATGTCCATGCTACCTTTGGTTGCTATGCCCAAGCTCAACTTGAGTTTCTAGGGCCTGGTCCAACAATCTTTAAGGGCAGAATTTACTTTTTGTAAAGTGAGCCAAGCATGCCTGAATTTCTTGCTTGCAGAGCTAGTTTGGGCTTTCCAGAATAAACATAGTGTAAGCCAATGTAGAGTACAATGAAGGAGTTTGGGCACAAGTACCAACTCAAGCCCCGTGAAAACATGGTAATCTAGTTCTAGCTGTTGACACCAAAGGTGGGATTCATCTGGAGGTCAAGACACCTGCATTTTCTAGACAAGCAGGTATATACATATAAGCTAGGTGTCCAAGCTCCAGTTGTTATCAGTGAGGGCTGGACCCAGTTGCCTGTTCGTAGACATCTAACAATGTTTACCTTCATTTATCCTACCTGGCTTCCAGCTACCGTAGGTCCACCAGTTCTGGAAGGATGTCTTGAATATTTTAGGATATCTCATTTAACACTTGGTGAATAGGAACAACTGCAGTCCCAGGAGTCTAGTCGCTACAGTCAACAGAGTATAGAGAGCAATTCAGTCGACTAGCCACTACATGATTATTTTTCAATGAGCCCGAACAACTGACTGTTCACTAGGGACTTGAGATAGTTGTTCAGATATAGGCAATGAGTGCCAGATTAGGTTCAGTAGGGTGTTCAGAACATTCGGGTGGATCTAATAGATTTCACTCAAGATCTGTGGGGAAATCTGTACTCTTCAGAAGTGGCAGGTCAAGGTCAGATGACATTAGCCACATTTGTGTGGGCAGCTGAACTGAGTCCTGTGTCTGTACTGACTGTTAATGAGAGTTGAGATGCATAACATAGTCAGGCTCTTAAATCTATGTCTTAATCTGAAGTTGAATGCCACTGCATAAGTCTTTTCTTGGTGTCTTCCTCTGTTAAAGCCTTTAGGACAATTCTGGGCAACGGGAGGTCAGAGGAATGAATGTAGTCTTAAAAGAACAAAAGAACCCACAAGTAATAGAAAAAAAATTAGACTATTCTGGTCCATAACCACTACAGCTATACTGAATGCTCAAATCTATTGTTAAGGCTAATAATTCTGTTTGCCTCACCTGCATGTTTGCTGCCAGCTGCTTTGTTCCTAATGAATTGCAATTTCAGCTTCAGTTCTGAAGACTTCTTGCTGGGTTTTGCTTGTATTCATCAAAGGTTGCTCAGTCTATGATCTGGGACTGCTTGGCAGCTAGGGGCACTTCCATTGCTGAAGAACAGATGATACCTGTCATTCTCTTCCTACCCAGTCTCATCTCCCATGATGTCATAGTATCTCTTCTTGTTTCAGATGAAAATCCACTTGTAGAATAGCATTTTTATTGACATACAGTATCAAATATGAACACATTAATCCTCCATGTGTTATGACAGGTGCAATTCATGAAGGAGCTTGAGATATCTTCGTGTACATGACTTCATTTTGGGCATGAGAGACAGTATTTTCAAATAACTAGTGATTTGGTTTTCAGAACAGAGAAGCTCTGTACTTTCAGAAATCAGAGCCTTTGAATATGCCTTATTGTAGGTACCCTAGATGAACTAACACTGAGTTTTTTAACCTTAGCTGGTCGAGAATATCTCTTTTAGAGACAGCCACCCAGTATTTCTGTGGCTCTTACTAAAACCCTGTAAAGCAAGTTGTTTCTTCTGTTACAGCTGAAGTGCCTGAATGATGTGGGAAGCATCAGTTTCTGACTGTAACTCTCCTCTCTGGCAAGATTGCTCAATGTTTATTTTTAAGACGTACAGAGACTGTTGGTTAATTATGTAGCATGTGTGTACAGGGTGTAAATGTGTGTGTGTGTGCGTGCATGATGGTTATTTAAACCCCTAAAACTAATTATGGTCTCTGGGACAAAAAGAAAAAGAGTTATATGTTGGATGATGATATTGTTTCAGCATATTTAAACTTTTCTTTTTTCTTGAAGGCTTTAAAAAGGGTTGGAAAATCTGTAAATATCCAAGAAGTAATGGATCAATGGACACTACAGATGGGTTATCCTGTTATCACTATCTTGGGAAATGAAACTACAGGCAATGTCATAGTGATCTCCCAAGAGCGTTTTGTTTATGATAGTGATGCTAAACCCAAGGATCCTGCCCTTGGAGAAAACAGGTACTTACATTTTTCAATTGATATCTTTCAGGACACTGTGGTTGTTTAATTAAGTGCTTCATGTGTATGTTTTTATGAAGATGATCCTTCGAAATCTCTCAGCTTTGCTTGGTATAGCATGTGGTGACGCTTCCGTTTGAACTGTAGTAAAGATGAGGCTAGTTAAAAGAATTTAAAAAAATCATTAGAGTAATAGAACAAGATAAAGCTTTTAATGTGCCCATTTGCATCCTAACAGTTATCTCTGTGACTGTGTCTTATGTGTTACATCACACATCTGTTTTGTTTCCTTTTCTTTTGATTTTGTCACACTCCATGGAGTAATTTGGAATGCAGTTGGAAGGTCTGATACTTCTTTTTAAGTAATTCCGTGGAGTGGACCTTTCCTTGCTCAAACATTGAGTATGCAGATGTAACTGTGTGTCAGATATTCCTCAGGAAGCGGTCAAAAGCTGAACTGGATCTCTGTACAAGGCAGGGGGTTCCAGCTGTTCTGTTTTTGAAGCCAGCTGAACTGGTCCTATGGGGACTGTTACATTGGCTGAAATCAGCAGGCACTTACGCGTCTCTGCCCCTACCCTTTTTTCAATTCTTAGATTGTTTCATTCCTGCTCCCAGCTGACTCCACACACTTCCTTCATCCCGGAGACAAGCTGACATTCCTGGCTGATGCTGGGGAATCCTCATCTCATTGTTTCAAGCAGTTTTGGCATCATATTTTAAGGCCAAAAATGTAGAGCTGATGCTAGAGAATTATGAGATAGCCTTAGAAGCATCTGTGTTCACCTGTTCATGCTCAGCAGGAAAGAGGGTATGCTGTCAATCTTCAGTACTCCGTGTTTTTCAGTAGAGTTAAATCATTAAAAGGTACAATTTAATACCAAATTTTGATGGGCACATCTGGAGCTTATAGAATATTCCTGTTGTGTAAGGCCTAAAAATACAGTTACTTTTATTGGGAAATGTTTGGAAGTTCGTTATCCTTTTTTAGAACATGAATATTATGAAACTCAAACATGACACAGAGGAAACAGTTGTTTTTCTGGCTCTATTCGAACAGCCTAGTAGGGTATTAAGTCCTAGGTTGAAATAAGTTCCTTTGTGAGAAAGAGATAAAACAAATGTGGACTGTTGGAAGTGTTCATGACTCACAGTTCAGTGCAGAATGAGAGAGATTCTCCCTTATTCACATGAAAATTTCTTTTGTGCAAGTGTATATATGCATAATGTAAGTGGATTTTACTACTCAGAAAAACAGATATTATTAGTTTTTTGATTGATAAAAGGCTTAACATCTCTGTTTTAAAGTATTGTAGAGACTTTCTTAAATAGGTTTGCTAGATAATCAGTATTGATTGTAATAACTGTTGCTATAACTCATGAGTAAAGACTACTAGATGTGCAAATATTTTGTAAGGTGGGATATCAGGGGTGATGTAGTTTGTTGACCTTGGCTGGATGCCAGCTGCCCACCAAAGCTGCTCTATCACTCCCCCTCGTCAGATGAACAAGGGAGAGAAAATACAACAGAAGGCTCGAGATACCGACAGGGAGATTACTTGCCAATTATTGTCATGGGCAAAACAGACTCAACTTGGGGAAATCAGTCTAATTTTATTACCAATCAAAATCAGATTAGGATAATGGGGAAAAAACCCCAAAATTTTACAGCACCTTCCTCCAACCCCTCCCTTCTTACCAGGTTCAGCTTCACTCCTAATTTCTCTACCTACTTCCCTCCAGCGGTGCAAGGGGACAGGCAATGGAGGCTGCAGTCAGTTCATTACATGTTGTCTCTGACACTCCTTCCTCCTCATGGGAAGGACTCCTCACACTATTTCCCTGCTCCAGTGTGGGGTCCCTCCCATTGCAGACAGTTCTCCATAAACTCCAACTCTCCAACTTCTCCTTCTCACGGGCTGCAGTTCTTCATGAACTGCTGCAGTGTGGGTCCCTTCCCTGGGGTGCAGTCACTCAGGAACAGAGTGCTCCAGCACGGGTCCCTCTTGTGACTTGTTGGGTCACAAGTCCTGCCAGCAAACCTACTCCAGTGTGAGCTCCTCTCTCCACCACAGGCCTCCCTCTAACACCCACCTGCTCCAGCGTGGGGTCCTCCACGGGATGCAGGTAGATATCTGCTCCACCATTAATCTCCATGGGCTGAAGGGGACAGCCTGCCTTGCCATGGTCTTCACCGTGAGCTTCAGGGGGAATCTCTGCTCCGCTGCCTGGAGCACTTTCTCCCATCCTTCTCACTGACCTTGGTGTCTGCAGAGTTGTTTCTGTCACATATTCTCACTCCTCTCTCTTGGCTGCAGTTGCTGTTGCTCAGCAGTTTTCCCCTCTTCTTAAATATGTTATCCCAGAGACGCTGCCACCGTTGCTGATGGACTTGGCCTTGGCCAGCAGAAGCTCTGTCTTGGAGCCAGCTGGTATTGGCTTTGTCAAACATAGGGGAAGCTTCTAGCATCTTCTCACAGAAAGTACCCCCATAAGCTGCCTGGTACCAAAACCTTGCCCCACAAACCCAATACAGGTGAGAATTAGTTTTCTTTTCATATGTCACATTAATTCAGAATTCAAACTTTACTTTGCAGTACATGGGAGGGTAGTGTTCTACACCAGCAGGGCAAGTTATTCTGGGTTTCTTAGGAGAGTTCATCTACAAATTTTATCCCAATTATGATTTCTAAACATTGGAAGTAAGACTCAGTGCTATAGAGAGCACAGAGAAAGATATCAGCATGACCCTTGTCAGGAGTGTACTATCCTAACAGGCAGTACAATACACATTATATGTGTCTCCTTTAGCAAGGCTCTTTCCCATTCTCTTTCCCCTTTGGATTTGTTTTTCTCTGTGCTTCAGTGTCTTTTTAACCATAAATGGGAAGGAAGCCCCTCGTCCAAGGAAGACTTTAAAAATGGGCTCTTTACTCCAGCCAGTTAGATGATGGAGCTAATTTGCCACTTAAAAGTTGAAATTATTTGAAAGTCACGTTACATAAACACCAAAGAATGCAAATTGTATACATTTAGCAAAAGGTGAAATTTATCTGCCATTCACCTTTCAAAAATCATCCACCAATTTATATTAAAGTCCTATGGCTTAGTAATAAATTGGTGTCTAGAGTATTATAACAATGACCATGTAATTAGTTGGTGCCCTGCCCACAGTCACATGTGGCTTGATATGCAGAGTGGCTCTGTGTCATTAAATGTCCTTTCATGCCATCAAATTAAGTAGAAAAACAAGACTGGCATACTGAAAATAAATTTACTCTTTCTGCCAGCAATGACCTAGATGTTTTTCAGGTTTTTTGTGCATTTTTTTAATTGAAAAAGTCACTACTGCTTCAATTCTTGTGAAAGCAGTAAGCAGGGAAAATCACATTAATGCGACGTCATTTGATAATTCATGATACATTACCTTGGTTTTTAACATTGCAAGAGCTGAAGTTCACATGATACAATGCAAAGGGGTCAGTTTTTCTAGAAGTATACAAAGGGGTGATGATAACCAGGATGGAAGCAGCAGGTTGACAGATGCTCAGCACTACTGCAGAATGCAGTGTTCTGGCTGATTCTGCAGGTGGCTTTGGTCAGGAAGTTGGCAAGGATTTACTGGTGTTCAGCAGAGCTGGATAGCACAGGTAGCTGTTCGAGAGGCACAGAGGTATATATATATACACATATATAACGTTAGCCTGCAGGCTTTGGGGGCGTTAGGTATCAGTGGCATAATTCACAGTCCAATAAAGTCAGTGCTCGTCTCTCCTGCGTGACCCATGAATTAGCTGTTGGACACATGGCTCCCTGGGGAGCGATAATAGGCACTGTAAATAACTGGGAGCAAATGGTATTTATGCCACATATGAGGCCATGCTCTTGCAGGGTAGGCAACATTGCCTTCCTTAGGGTAGTTTATCTATGGATTAATCGTGATGATCATTTTAAACACTGTAAAGAGTAGAGCGGTACAAAACACAGAAAAATGTACAGGTCCAGGCCTTTCCAGGAGTTTATCATCTAAACAGACAACGCGATATGCTCTGGAAGGCTCCAGGGAAGGCTCTTAAGGCATCCATCTGCCATATAGTCTTTAGTTATCCAGAGGTGGGGCTGTAGTTTGGCATGGCACAGCAATAAATGTCAGTTCTATTGCCTTCAAAGTGATGAGGAGTTTAAACTTCTCCTTCAGACCCTCTCTAGGCAAATTTAGCTTCGCCTTTACTTTAGGAAGTAATTTCAGAGTAGGTCTTTCAGATGTATCTGCTGCATACGAAATGTAAATAAGCAATGGAAAGTTTCAGAACTGTTCCAGTTTTATAAAATGTCTGTGCTTTTCTTCATGCTATGTATTTATGCAGCAATTAACTGTTAAAAATGAAATTTGAAGCAGCATATTTAATTCTTCTCTCTGAAATCCTATAGAGGAATATAGAAGCAACAAGCAAATTTTTCTAAGAGATAAACAGTAAAAATGAAAATTGTTGATACCTTTGGCAGTGGTTTACTTCCAGTTCTGCCTAGTCCATTACTATAAGTGTCTTTAATTCTATTGCAGAAGAGAATGATTACATATAGTTGATTTTCCCATCTCATGTACAGTTGGACTCCTTGTCTCTATAACTGCAGAAAAATGGGCTTCAAGGGCCATACATATATAAACTGTGATTTATTTGTGTGCATGCGCTCTAACATTTGGGCTGAAATTATAGAAGGTATGCAATTTCACTTCTTTGCAAACTGAACATAGATTTTACTTGACACTTACACCTTCATATGATCCATAGCTCTCATTTTATGAGAGAATAAAACTAACAATGACAGGGACTGTTTCTAGGAACACCGTTCCTCAGAAGGGCCAAAATCACTGGCTTTGATTTGAATGTCGAAGCCTGTGGTTGGTGAAATCTTTCAGTAGCAATTTCAGCTTATCCAAGCAAAAGTTTAAAGCTCCTATAATAACTGTATAATTCATATTCTTTCCCCAAATAACTATCCTTTAGTTATGTGTAGGTTCAATCCTGGACTCCGGTATACCCCTGTGAGAACAGATTATGCCCTTACATTATAAGGCTACAGGGGAAGAGGTGATGTTCCATCTGACAGGGTTCAGTGGGTTTCCCTGCTGACAGAGAAAATGATGATTTTAAGGCACCAGTCTCATCCATCATTACAAGAATGGCTCAGAGATTTGACAAGAAATCTTATGAAAAATAATCTGTGGTCCAGACAATAAACTAATCCATTTTGATGAAATCCATAAACCTTTTATATACTGTATTGAGGAACAGACCAAAGTTTTCCGGTTATGGGTTTAAGTTCTGCCTTTTTAAAAAATATAGAGCTGGTCTCTTCAAAAGTGGAGAATTAACCTTTCCAATGTTATCAAAATAATTAAGTTCATGTTGCTGAGGTAATGTTCACTTGTACAGTGTTCTTATCATGCATCCAGTTTCCTCAGCTAATCTTTGCTTGTTCATGATAATATCCTAAAGGGAAATGTCTTGCTAGACATTGAACACAGCTAGCTGTGAGGAAAGAGAAAAAAGGAAGAGGTACAAATTGGAATATGAACAGGGTATTCATACGTGCTGTAGTGTGGTAATCCTCAGTGCCTTTGTCCATGTAGCTGAACTAGGGAAAATTCAGTCGAGCGGTGCTAGCCAGGGAGATGACCAGCAAAACTAGAGCTGGACATGAGCTAGACTCATGGGTCTAACACCCTGTAGTAATTACAGCAACTGAAAGGCTTTACAACAGGCAGCAGAGCTACTCAGCAGTCACTCCACTGCAACATGAATGATTAACTGCAGAATTTATTTCCCTTCAAGTCTCTTCTGAATTTCCAACACAAAGCTCATTTATTCAGGCTTTGCAGGAAAAAAAGGGCTGTTCTTGTTCCTTTACTGATAATGATTTGAATAAAAAAAGCATAGCTGTGTTAGGATATTGCCATGTGTATTCTTACTTGTATGACATTATCACTTGAGCAGTGGTGGGGAACTTACTCTGTCCACTTACCAGCTGAGGAGCTGGTTAAACACAAAACAAAATGTTAGAAACACAAGGGGAATGCCGATAAGTATCTTTGAGAACTTCTTAGCGCAATTGTGGAATAATGTAGCATATGTAGTATTAATTATGTAATAAAAAGGACCATATTATGGACAAATATTGTTCCATAAGCTGAAGAAAAAGGGCTAACAAAATATAAATAGAAAAAGAAGTACTCATTTACCTCCCTTTCTCTAGGAAATATCCTCTAATCTTCCATTTTCTCATGTCCTTTGAGTGTTTTCTTGTTATGCCTTTCATCTTTACTATACCTGGAAGATTATGCTTATATCAGCATTTCTACTAGAAACAACTTTAATGTTGCTGCCTAGGGAGTGGATGTGGTACCCTGGTTCATCTTGACTGACCTGAGTGCCTCTATATCAGCTATAGTAATGATGAAGGGAATTGGCTCCAGGAGAGGAAGGTACTGGTATTAGGCACAGAAGAAATAGAATTATCAGGAAGAAGATTAAAAAATCAACAGTCCTTAGTGGACCACAGAACTGTGTGTGAATGCAGCCAGATACTGCTTTAACTAGTTTTTTTGCTGGTCAAGCAGCAATTTGAAAATACTTATTCTTGCAGAAGAGTGAGAAAGTGTGGAGACCCCCTTCTCTTTACATGCACACATAGAGGCCAGCTCTATGACACCGGTAGGTTTTGTCCTTCGATGTGCATAGGCACAGACCTTAACCCCAGCAGTCCGAGAGAGGACAGTGCTGTGCAGAGTGCGGCTCCTCTGAAGAAGTGGTCAGGAGAGCTGCTCCTGCAAGTGACCTGGAGGAAGCCTGCCTGCCTCGGGCACGGGCTGGAGGAGGGCCCTTGCTCTTGGGTGCTGATGTTTGCCAGCCTAGTATTTGTGCTCTGCACTGCCTGCTGCAATAGGATTTTTTTTTTGCTGTAGAAACCACTAGAAAGTCTCCAGTCTTTTGACTTACCTTTTTATATTTTAGAGGCCCTTCTGATCGTTGCTTTATTATTAAATCAGAATAGGAAGTGCTCTTAAAATTTGCTCCTGTGCATATCTGTGCTGATATCTCTTCAGCAATATTTTGCTGCTAGCAAAGATCTCAGAAATGCCGTTTGTAATTTAACACTTTATTTCCAAAACCATTTCACAGCTTTTATGTGCAAGAAATGCTTCTCACTAGGCAGACTTCCAGGATGTTCTGGTGTGCAGGATATGGGCAACTTTCAGTGTTGGAATTTGCAGAATTCTAAAGGAGACAAAATTGGTGTATTGTGTCATTGCTTCCTGTGGGGTGGCAGCACTCACATCCTGGCAGAAGTTAGGCTGACAGGGAAAAGCTGCTGCTGTGTTTTATTATCACAGCAGACTGTGTCACTTTCCTCATCTTACTTGCTAATAGTAACTCTCAGGAATTGCTAGATACCCAAACTAGTTAATTAACTCACATTAATTAAATCAATTTCATGATGAGGGAAGGAACATGTACTTGAGGACAGCATTATGTTTCAGTACCGAGTGAGGTGGGGAGGCGAAGAGGAGAATGGGGGCAGCCGTGCTGGTGGGGAGCTGCCGAACATGCTGGAGGGGGGAAGGGAATTCCGAGTGGCAGAGTGCAGACATGAGTGGGAGTTCGGAGCATTAAAGTTGTGTAGCTGGAATAGGCAAATATGGAGAACCAGGGAAATGGAGAAGGTGGTTAAGATGGGGGCTTTAGTGAAGTAAAGAGCCCAAAGAGCATTTGTCAGAGATGAGGGTAATGGGAGGGGTGAAGGTGGATAAATGTCATATTTTATTGGCTTTGTAAAAATCAGAAATGTGGATTCCCCATTGTAGACCACAGAATGAAACTAGTAGCGTGCAGCCTCTTCTTCCTTTTGGTTACTTAAGTTGCTGATAATGGATTTTATTTTTTCCTGATCTCTACATGTGAGCCTTCGCATTCAATAGTAGAGTCTCAGATTTTATGGAGGAGGTACTTTGATGGGGGACTCTTAGGGAAGTTAACTGAAGAAAGAGAAACTATCATAGGAGACTGTAGTGGGTCTGGCTGAGCTGA
The DNA here is from genome assembly GCA_013400335.1 of Eurystomus gularis. NCBI lineage: Eukaryota > Metazoa > Chordata > Aves > Coraciiformes > Coraciidae > Eurystomus > Eurystomus gularis. The sequence continues at coordinate 160,659 of VZZY01018766.1, read as the reverse complement.
TTTTCCACATAGCAGCAGTGTTTTGTGCTGGGAGCTAAAGGGTACTGATAACATACCCTTGTCACATGTGTTGTGACTACTGCTGAGCAAGGATCCCAACATTCACCCCTCCAGTGGGATGGGGTGGGCAAGATCTTGGGAGGGGACACAACCAGGACAGCTGACCCAAACTGACCAAAGGGATATTCCATACCATATGATGTCAGCTCAGCTATAAAGCTAGGGAGAAGGAGGAGGAGGGGGGGGCCGTGCTGTTGTCCTGTAGAGCAACCGCTACGCGTCTTGGAGCCCTGCTTCCCAGGAAGTGGCCAAACATCGCCTGCTGATGGGAAGTAGAGAATAAAACTTTGTTTGCTTTGCTTCCGCGCGCGGATTTGCTTGGCTTTGCTTCTATTATTATTATTAAACTGCTTTTTGTTTTCTCATCTTATATTCCTCCCCTTTCTTTTTGCTCTGCTGAGGAGGGAGTGGGGAAGGAAAGGGGGGGTGATAGAGTGGCTTGGTGGGCACCTGGCGCTCAGCCAAGGTTAACCCACCACAGTCTTTTTGGTGCCCAACGTGGGGCTATTCAGTTCCATATTAAGTGCACTACTAAGTGGCAAGCCTCTGTGCAGGCCGCGGGTTTGCTGGCTCTGCTGCTTATCTCTGTTTTGCTAAATCGGGAACATGCTAACCCAAATAATGGCTTTCTGCTTTGCCTTGCCAGTGATTGCGTTACTGTGCTGGGGGAGTTATATTTTAATCTTGCTTAAATTCGCTATATTCTGAGGAAAAATCAGAACTGAACATGGGAATACATTGAAAAATGCTTGGCGCTAAGTCACTGAGAACATACTGGAAGATTTTAGGCATAGCTAAAGTGCTACTTTTATTTCTACTAGGGTGGGGGTCCTTCCTCAGACCATAGCACATCTTTCCACTCCCAGAGAAATCTCAGATCTGCACTCTGTAGCAGGTGTCACGTAAAGGACAACACAGAGATGGAGTTTGCATCATCAGCACCACATGTGCAGTTCTGCACAGATGTTTTGCACTGGTGCAAGATGGAACAGAGGATGCCAGAGAGATTAAGAGCCTTTATTGGAGGGTAAAGAGGCAGCTGTTAGAGTAGACACTTAACACATCTTCTGTCTATCCATCTCTGCCGCAGCACCCAAAATTGCTTGTTGCTTTTGAAAACAAAGCCCTTTTGTGTTTTAGTGTAAAAAGGTAATGTTAGGCAGGGAGGAGAAAGCATGTACTGCAAAGAATTTGTAGTATTTGTTCTTTGCCCACAATGCTTTTCTAAATTTAGTAATGTAGTCTGCTAGGACCAACACTGAAATGAGTTAATTTTAGAGAGCCCCGTATTATTTATAACCACTGCGATTTATAGTTTATTTTGGTATGAAGTGTTAAGCGGAAATTACACAACTTTGTAGAAGGTTTAGCACTCAGATAATTATGATCAGATGATATATTATTATCAGACAATGCAACTTTTTTTCCTTTTCAGATTAACTCATTTAAATTACCTTGTGTCTGCCCTTAAAAAAAGCAGTCAGATCAAAGGAGAGTGGGGTTTATATGGAATGGCTGAAGACATACAGCTGTTTCCTAACAGAATATGGATGCTGTCATCTTAACGCAGTCCCACAGTGCAGAGCCACACATGGGCTCTTTCACACTAGTGTTGCTGTTAGAGCACTGAAGCTTTCCTATGTCTGGGACTTTGTGGTTTCCTCTCATTGGTAAGGGCATTATATTTGGCATAAGTCTCCTGAAGGATGTAAATTGTTTTCCATATTTCAGCTCTAGGACTTACTTATTGCTGAAAATTATTCCAAAGATTCTTGTAAAATCCGGGAAGAGTTAGGACTATGGCAGAGTAAAGGAAAACCACAAAATCCGCATCTGTAATGCATCTCTGTTAAACGTATTAATCACTTTTCTGACTAAAGATGAAATATACTGTCAATGATTGTATTAAAATATATGTCTCTAAAGTACATTCCAGCAATACTGTATTGGCATTGCAAATATTTTTCCCTTCATTTCTTTGGATTTAGATCCATATACAGAAAAAACCCAAATGATCCATGATCTATCCTAGAAATAGTTGCTCTTAGAAGCAACTATCAACCTGTAGTTTAGAATATACCAATATGATTTCCTTTTTTAATGAGTTTCTAAGTGAAAGCATACATAATAGACAAATATTAAAAATTAGCAGCTGTATTGAGGCAGAACTGCAAATACAGAGGCTTACCAAGAAGCAAGTCATCTCAGGAGTGCTACCATCTTTCAAGACCAGAATATAAGCTTCCTAGTCAATTTCTCACACAATTCTAAATATTTCTCTAAACTATAAAGATTATCCAAAGTTTTCTCTATGTATGCAGCTAAGTATAATTTGTATTCAAAATTACAATAGGCCCGCAATTCCAAATACCTTCCAAATCCCCAGATTTTGCTTCTCTCTGAAATACATATTAGGTAGACCCAACTACACATCCAATCAGAGCTGTTGAAAACCTCAGACAAAGATAAATCTTAGTAGTTAAAGGCAAGACTGCTTCACAAATTGACTTCTGGTCATCAATAAGGCATCTGTTATGTTCACTTCTATTAAAACCTTGCAATACTCTTCAACCATTGACACTTCGGGTGTGGAGCCTTTTCAGGTGGTCAAGCTATTCTCTGCCTGGCAGCACCTATCAAGAGCTGACCCCATGGGGTTGTTTTGGTTGGTAGATTGCTCTGACTAAACAGTTTAATTCCTCCATAGGTGAGGCGTTAGTGAGAAAGAAAAAACTGATGCAAAAAAGCTCAGTTAGGTTTTGATGCTGTTGGGTATAGATGGTAACATGAAGACCATTACTTTTTGAGTAACATCTGCCTCAGTTACAGTTTTGTTATATGCTTAGACAATACTGCATGTGTATTACATGGCCCCCTAACTCCATTATCTGGACTCATGGATGAAAAAAGTACAGTCTGTATTACAGTCAGATAGAGCTCCCTGAATGCAAAGGTGGAACACTGTGTTTAATTCACAGAGTCCACTGAAGTCCATATTCTTACCTTGCTTTTGTAAAGGGACTGGAATTTCCTATGCCCAGCATAGTCCAGAATGATCTTGGCGCAAACACTTCCACAATCTTTCTCTTCCAATTGGTCATGTAGTCGCTGTTATTAACTTCTCTGTCCCTTTTTTGGTCTTAGCTTACATTTTTCTTATTGTCCAGTGTGTTAGTCTTGGGTAGGGGCAGAACCCCTGGAACCTCAGGATCCCAACCTTATCACCATTTCCTTTCCTTATTTTGCTCAAGTCCAGCAAACCCTTGATATGCATCCCACGGATAATGTGGTGTGGCACACTTACCATGTCCTGCTCTCTTCATTTCCTCACTGCACACAGTGCTGCAGTCAGAAATTCTCTGTCTGCAGGACCTGCGAAAGTCATGTCCAATTCAGGCACTAACAGGCCCTCTCCAGTTAATGAAATCTAAGTGCTGTCATGTCTGAATTCAAGTTGGCTTATTGCAACTTCTTGTTGGATTAAAAAATCTGCTGTTTGCTTTGTCATCCCACTTAGGGGAATACCAACTTAATCAGTTGCCTTTACCAGTGTTTTTTGTCTGTTTCTTATTGTTGCTTGCACTAAACTTCTTGTTCTCACTCAGAACAAAGGAATTAAGATCACACTGGGCATGTGCAGATGACCAACAAATACCTCCAAGCTGTGCTCAGTTGATCTCAGTTACTTCAAATTGTTCTCCTTTATCCTTTTCTCATCCTGTATTTGTCTTTACTGCAAAGTTAGTGAAATCTTCCCTTCCTATCTGCCGTCTTCTGTGCTGACAGTGTACAAGGAATCCCTTGACACCCTGCGCAGAGTAGGAGGTGTAATACTTGTGAGAACAGGAATAACATCTTCTTCTGTTGTGTTGTGCCTCTGGGCGCAGCATACAATGGCTTTACTGGCACGTATTAAATCTAATGAAATCTCTATGTTCCTCAGTCTTGTGAGAATGTTCACAACATGAATATATCATCAGCTCCTTATCCATTAAGCAGAACTAACACTCTGTAGAATCACACTTAATAAAAGTATGTGATTTCCTGTGATATGCACATGAGCTTCCCCTGGAACCTGAAATACTCTTTATTGAATGAGATACTATTCTATATAATAACCTGGGAAAATCTCTATGATGCCTTTCAATTATCTTTCCCAACACAATCTCTCTAGAAAATGTGGCTTACAAAATTTTACCCTGGTACTGCTGAATTCTGCTTCATGTATAATCCCTTTCTGTAGTAGGAAGCTCTAAAGCTGTGGTGCTGTTACTTGCTTGTAATTTTTTAGGTAAGTTGAATGCACTTTCAGGTTTTCTGTTAACCATTTATCTTTGAACTTTCCACCATCTAATATTCAGAATTCACTGAAAACAAAAGCTGTCTTTTGCTTGGTTGTTATAAATTGCAATTGTCTTGGCAAGGAGAGGAAATGAGAGATCTCCACTCTCTTCCTGCTATGCCAAATGTCCAAACTTCACACCATCCTTTAGTTAGTTCACGTTACCAACTTCCTGTGCCTTTTATTTTGTAACAGGCTTTAAGGTTATTAACCAGAAACTCTTGCAGCCATGCAGCTAAATACTTCTTTCACTGGCCACTATTTGTATATATCTCTGCAGATCAGCCAACTGAAGTAAAAATAAAAATCTTTAATTCTTAGTTTTCATTTTGTTCTGTAAGACTCAATTGCTTTCCAGAGGTAACATTTTCTCATTACTTTGCTTTCATGTTCTTTTGTCTCTGAAATCCCAACATGAGGTCACGCAGATGGCTCACATATTCCCTTGGTAAGAAGTACCCCTGTCAGCATCCTAACCTAATCAAGGAACTGTCACTGTTGGCAAGGGCCACACTGGGAAGGTGTCTCCTGCTCGATCTCAGTGCTGCTCACCCAAGCATATGTCTCTGTGTACATGAAATTTCAGCATTCTCTGCCTGAAGAGCTGAGAATGGGAAACTAACGGCAAGGAGTCCTTGCTCCCTATTGCTCAACTTCAGCCACTCTGGATGTACCAGATTTTTTTTTTTTAACTGAAGAGACAGAGCGGGATTTTGGATATTAAGTTCTGGTAGTTAAAACAAGGAGGCAGGTGTGTTAACCAGTCAGTTTTACTCTTGGATTTTCTTTTTATCCATTTTACTCTTAAATTATTTTTATTCCTTACTTTATCTCTGTGTTAAATAGCTTTAATCATATCCTTTGAGATTGTTATGCTCTCAAAATAATTTACAAAGGTTAATGTTACAGATGATCAAGAAATGGATTCCCATCCCACAGAAATTTTCAACGTATCAAAACATTTCCTTGTACTGAATCAGGGTAAAAATCAAAGCAAAAATTGGGGAAAAATTGGTTTAGAAATTTCATTTAAATTCTGTAATTTCAGTACTTTACATTTCGGTTTCACTCATTTTAACTTCTCCCTTCAGTTAACTTGTATTTCCAGCTGAAATTCATTTTGAATCAGCAAACAGGAAGTTTTTCTTTAAAACACTAGTTATAAAATGTTTCAGCTGTGCCTAATTTAAATACTGTATTTGAAAATCTGTGCTGAAGCCTTTTCTTTCTTACAGGCAGCTTGATATTGAAAATTTGCCTTTTACAGTTAGAAATGAAAAAGATTCCTTAGGAAACTCTTGTTTAATTGTGGAAGGTATTGTCATCAACGTTGAGTTGGAGAGGCCCAATTAGTTGCTTGCACAGGTAACTGGTGCCATTGGAGGTGCCCTCAGGTATCTTACTTGACCTTATGCTGCCAGTACACAGACAGGAGCCATCTGTAGGTGCTCCACCATCTTATGGCCCATGGCAGATCTCTCAAGTACCCCACGGCAGCTCATTTGACACAGCCTTGCACAACTGGATTTAGCCCAGAGAGAGAAACTGAGTCACAGAAAAGTGGTGGTTGAGATTTCACCAGTGCCAGCTGACGGGTACATTATTTCTGTTTTTCCAGCCTGGGATAATTTAGACAAATCACAATTTCATTTCTTAGCCTACTAAGCTGTTTGAAGGCACCTACAGCTTTTGGTGTTCAGCTTTTCTGAAAGTAGTTCTGTAGATGCTTTGCATGACAGGGATTAGGAAAAAAAAGCAGATGGCACATCATTTGCCACATTTGACTTGATTGACTTCGTGTGATGCCACTAAATGTACAGCCCATGTATCCTGCTCCGATCTCATGTTCTACCTACAATGAAACTGTTTTCCTATGCTGTTAGCACATTTGAGCAGAGGGCTGTGTCTCCTAAGATCTCTTCCCACCTAAATAATTCTATGATTGCTGCTACACTTGAAAATAATTATGCTTATTATATCCTGCTAAGAGGCAGATCACTTAATTTGCTTTTGTGCATAGCATTTTAATTTTGTCACTTATTCTGTTAGATGTGCTAAAAGAGTAATTTTTTTTTTCTGAAGTCTGTACATTGTTCTGGTCTTCTACCTTGTCATGACTCTCTTTTGATTTCCTAGCTAAGTATACAATCAAAGACTATTAACAGGCGTCTGCTATATCTAGATATACCTAGCCTCTTGTAATTTTAACTGTTCTTTATGTATTTTTGGAGGTCCGGGTTCCTCATGAAAGATTAAAAAAAAAAACAAACCTGTACTTGGATAAGAGGGAAGATTTCAGTTAAGAAATATAAACCTGGAGTAGCCCTTAGTTTCCCCACAATTAAGTGGTCTGCCTTTAGCTCCCTGTTAAGGTGATCATGTTTGTATCCAGCCAGACATTGTGTGCAGATCCCTCTAAAGCTCAGGAGCATCTCAGGCAGATTTCACACACAGTTTGTTAGCTCCATTTCACCCAGGGGCTGAGTGTACTACCTCAACAGGCATACGATTCCTGCAGACATATTCTTGAGGGTAGGAGGACCAAATGTGTTGTTTGAAGTCCTGCTGCCCTAGTCACTGGGCCCTTAAGGCTAGATGCTTATTTTCGCTGGAACTGGTTCGTCACAGCAGGCAGCAGATGGCCAGGTGCAACAGGATGCTTTTCGCTGGCCCAATACATACAGATAGCATTGTGGTGGTACCAACATATAAAGAATAAAGAAAAGATCTGCTCTACTCCCAGACAAAGCAGGAGGAAAACAAGCAAGTGGGCCCCTTTTCTCCTCATTTCTCTGTAAAGTAGAAGAGTGTGATAGAAAAGTGCAAAAAAAGTTTAATTCTTCCTAGTCACATCTGGAGAACATAGTCCCTATATGGTGTATAGAAGTAATTCTAATGAAAATTCTCAAAAGGTAAGCCAAATAAATCTCCCTCACATACATCTAAAAAAGCCACAGCTGCTTCTGCAACAGTGACAGAGGTTTCACCAAGAATGAAATCTTGGGGAGATAAAAAAATCTACCAGTACTAATCTTCCCAACTAAATCCACGCAGGTTTTCTGAGGATTGGTAGCTTGTGTGATTCTTGTTCCACAGCTAGACCACCTTTCAGAGAAGGATCTGTCCTTATTTCAATAGCATTTACACGAATTGGAGGCAACATAAAATATTAATATAAGGTAATATAAAATTCTTCTCTGTATAGATACTGCAATGTACAGAATATCTTTCTATGAAGTTCCTCCTAAAAATAACAGATATCTGTGTATATGTTCGTACACGAATACTTGTGTATGTGTATATGCGTTTAAATCAGCTATGTAGGCAGCTCTCAGTATCTTTTATTTTGCAGTTTAACTTTTTCAGTAGGAGTTGATCTCAAGAGTTATAAAAATACCATGCAAATGCAGTTCTTTCTCTTTTTTTCTTATACCAAAGTTCCTGCTCTTTCAAATAATATGCAAGCTTTATGCTTAATTATGCCTCATTTTTCTCAATCACAGTTTGCCAGTGCCTTTTTCATTCTGGACAGCTGAGTGTTCAGAAATGGCTGTGTTTTTAAAGATCTTCTATTTCCTAGAAGGTTTTTTTAGACAGACTTTAAAACACTGATGGGTGTCTAGTAAGGTGTAAGGTATTTAAGACAGTAGTGAACATTCTCTGGTGCGTCACTTTGCAGCATTACCTGAGTGCCTGTACCTGCTGAACCCAGAAGTTACTGCCACTGTAGCAGAAGCAGCAGGACGCAATACTTGTTTCCACCTCATTACTCCAGTTCACAGTCCAGAATATTAGTTAAGCCAAGAATGAAGGTAACTTTGTGTGAAGACCTCAGGCTGAGAACTGAGAAGTTAATGCACAAGTGGACATCCTTTTCTACTGGCTGTCCTATGGAGGGTGGTGATGTTAGCACAAGGAGTGGGCAGACTGATAAAGGCAGTAGCATCTTCAAATGCCACAGCTTAATTATCCAGAAAGTGTCTGCCAGAGCATGTGTTGGTGTGGGGCATGTCTTTGATACAAGAGTAGATCTAATAATTTTCCCAATGTGTAATGATATCAACATTCATGAGACCTTTTTTCTTCTCCCATATGGCAATAAATGCCATGTTTTCTTCTAAATGTCACTCATAGCTCTGTCAGCTGTACAGTTTTCTGAATATCTCCCCCTCTCTGCTGAATCACTGCTGTATGGGCAAGTGTTTCCTGACACATGCTGTTCTGTTCTGAGCAGTGCAAACCCCCATACATGCAGGAGGCTCTTTATGACTGGGTGGGGTGGCAGGAGCCGAGCGTGGCAGCAGGGCTGGCAGGGCAGGGGTCTCGCCCTCCCCCAGCCCCCAAGTGAGGCCAGCAAGGCAGCCCTTGCAAGCCAGCACACGTTGATGGCAGTTGTGGCACTTTGGAGTGGTATTTGTAGTTCAGAGGAGCAGGCTCCTGGGTCAATGGAAAAGAGCAAACCTAATTTTTTTTTTAGTACCGTAGGCTAGTTTTGCAGTGCTGTATACTAGCAGGAGAGAAGCTGATGTAGACATCAAGAACTTGCCCACACTCATCCTTGCATCATTTTAATGCAGTCCATCTAAAATTATACACTTACTTAGTATCAAAGTGGTAGGGTATGGTGGTATCTGGGTTGGGGCCATTCTCTTGCCATGCTGCCTTGCTTAAAAGTACACATACTCTCTAGACAAAGGTACCACCTGTACCATTACTGAGTGCTTCCCTTGGACTGGTGTACAAAATGACATAGCAGGTGCGTGAGGGAAAGGTCTGTTCTTTCGCTGGCTGGTGAAATTATAATTTTGAGAGTTCAGGAATAGAAGTGATGATGAAGACACACAGGAATTTATCCTTTCCATCTCTACCCCAAAAGGCTGACTTCATACAGTCAATTTGTGTTTACTGGGGTAAAGATGTTATATAAATTGTTAGGTAAATTATAATCTTTGTTCCAAATGAGAAACAATTTCTGATTTCCCTATAGGGAAGCTGGGGTCTGATTACGGCAGCTTATCCCCAGATCCATATGTAGCATGTTTTATCCAGTTTTCATACACATAAGTGATAATAAATGGTACAAAGAAGTGGAAACCCATCCCATTCATTTTGTTTTTATAAACCAACAGCTATGAAAGCTTATAGTAGCTTTTAAAGAAGTTACTAGAAGAGTATGTTATTTTTTAAATTTGGAGTCCCTATAAATCAAAGCATGTTTTACCTGGAGGTTCTCTTTTTCTGAGTAAAGGTTAAAAAGTGTTCTTTCTGTGGGAAATCATTATTTCCTCTTTTGTGAATCATTTTGTTAAATTAGGAAAGCCTTACAAAAACAGTCCTCATATGATGATAGTGTGTAAAATGTAAAATATAATTTAGTTTTTTTAAGATGAATGACTTTTTCATTGTTTTATTGCTAATAGCAAATGCATTTTGAAATCAAAGTAACTTGTTAGAATCCACATCTTTACACTGCTACTGAAATTGTGTTTTGATTTCTTTGACATGATCCCTGATTGCTGTGAGAAGAATCAGTTCAGTATTTTTGTTCTTAGATTCCCCCTCCTTTGTCTTGCAGCTACTTGTGGCAGATTCCATTAACAATTGCAGTAGGAAATACGAGCCACATCTCATCAGAGGCAATTATATGGGTGTCTAACAAATCAGGTAAAAATAAACTTTCCTCCCAGTGGAATCTCATAAAGCATACTTGTGTTTTCCTCAACTGTTTCTTTGGAATTGATCCTAGATAATTGTTTAGTTGCTCTGCACCCAGTTTTAGCTACTTGAAATGAATTACAAAAAAAAAGAGTTGGGAAGGGAGGGAGGAGGAATGAAGGACGAGCAAAAAGCAAGATTTATAATTGTCGCAGAAGTTAGTATAATGAAAAGATTTTACATAGAAATGTATACCTAGGTGCTGAGTATTTTATATTTAGCAAGATATATCAAATAATTGATGAATGAAATGCACTTTATTGATTGGTGAAAGTTAAATGTAATAGTTTTATAGCAAAGCATCTGATGAGTATTACTTAATAAATGCAAAGTATTTAGAATTCTGGCATTTTTAACTCTGATCCATAGTCTGAAACAAGGCTAAGAAATGTCTGTTGTCATTTCAAAGTTTCTAAGTATTTCTTCTCTCTATTAGATACCAGATGTTGGACCTCAAAAGTGTATTATTCTGCTTACTGCTTATTTTCTCCTTCCTTGGTTCCTACGTGATCATAACAGTTATTGTACTGAGGACAGCTAGGGCTAGATACTAGTGGGTTTTTATCACCTAATAAAGGGAGCTCACCGTAGAAATGTAATGAAATATTTCTCTATTTCCTTAGCAGCTCATGATACATCAGATGAGAGTTTTGAACTGGAATTGAAGAAAGTGAGGGAAGAAAGGTGGAGACTTGAATGGAATGATTATATGGGGAAAAGAAGGATCCATGCATCCCCTTGATACATGGGCTGTAGAAGGAGAACCGACCCCTTGTAAAATTAGAAGAGTATAGAGATTTCCCTCTGATATAAATTTAACTGGAGAGAGGAAAGAGTCAAACCTGTATGAGCCTGTGGTTTTCCATTTTTTTTCTCTTTTATAAGTCACTAAAAGATAATAATCATGTAGAGCTTAGCAGCCAGCAGGACTAGAAATTAGTGGTGCACAATCAGTGGAAATCTGAGTATCCCAACTTTTTAGTGGACCAAGGTATGTGTTTCTTTGCCCTGAGCATCTGCAGCCTATCAGAATGTAACATGTTTTATGCTCATATCCCATGATATAATGATCTAGAATGTACCTGGGACCAAGGTGCTTTTCATACCTGAGGAACATACTCTAGTCAGAGCATACAGGTACTGCCTCACTTTGCAGAAATATACCACATTGGCTGTACCTTTTAATATTAACACCTCCGGAATACTTCAAAACCTGTTTGCGCTCTCACAGTCTTCCTTAATGACCTGCTCTACTTTTGTCCTTCAGGGCTTGATTGAACTCTCATTGAAGTTAATAGAAAGATTCCCACTGACTTCAGAGAGAGTTGATCATCTCATCTCATTAGGTTGTACATGCATGCCTCTTTCCCTTCACTCCTGCCTTGAAACTTCAGTGTATCACTATTATCTGCACAGTTGCTTCCTCATTGCCTTTTACTTGCAGAATGCTGTGGAGGAACAAGTGCATAAAACTGCTACTCACTCTTTTAAGACCTACTGCTCCTATTGGAGTGCCTTCAAGAAATCAACAAATTAATGATGGCCAGCGTGAGCGATGATTTTGGGGTCGCTGCTCTATAGAAATTAGAGAGGAATCTTTCTGAGTCATCAGTTTCCTGTGTGGCAAATCAGTGCCACTGTGATCCTTGTCCTTCCTCATTACTTTCTTACTCACTCACTCACTGTGCCTCATTGGGAATGAGACTGTAAACTTATGACTACAGCAAGGATGTCCTCTTGATTCTACTTACTGCTGTCTAGCTCAGCTGGAGAATTCCTTAACATAAAAAGTCAGTAAGAACATCCCTGGTTGTACTCAGTGTGTGGATCATTGTACATACTGTTATGTATGGGGCTAGTATAGATGATTTTGTGATATTCTCGGAGATTTTCTGCAGCTGGAATGTTTGTTTCATGGGGATGTGGAAGGGATTCTGAGACTGGAAAGGATGGTTTCTAGGATTGATTCTTGTGAATGGGAAGAATCCTGAAGACTTTCTGTTGTTCAGAGGACACAGTTTCAGTGTTGTCCCAGTGAGTAGTCTGGGAACAACTCTGCAAGCTGGAGGTAAAACAAACTACTGCAGAGGATATTTGGAAGACTGGGAGTGGTCATATTGTTATTCAAGTGAGTGTAATTAAATATGGATACTGAAATCAAATTTGGAGGAAATGCTGTTCATGAGGGTGGTTTCCATGCCCTTTTCAGGAAGGAGCAGGTGTTTCCATTTTGTTGACTAAAATGCTGTGCTAAAGAAGCTTCCAGCTTAACCTGAAGAGTGGATAGGAGATATTGAATAGCTGTCTGTTGTCTATTATTGTAATACTGATCACTTACCTCATTTCAGCTGCCAATAATGAAGAGGTTCCAAGTTAATGACTACCATTATGATATCTTGGCATATCAGTTTTATCTTGTCTGTGTGTTATCTGAGAGAAATGAAACCACAGCAGTTTTGAAATAGCTATATATATTGCCATCATGAAATACTCCTTTTTTGTGGTAGTGTAAATAACAGTTTCGCAGGGGAGGACACCCCCTGCCTCACACTAGAGTTCACCAGGGATGCTTATTTGCTGATGGAAGTCTCTTCCTTCATGTAATCCAGAAGGACAGGACAGAAGATTACTGATTTTTGCATCCTCTTTGCTACCGTATCTATGACCTCATCAAGGTATTGTAGGATGCCAATTAGTATTTGCATGAGTAAGGAGTAAGAAGAGGCAGCTGTCCAGTCTTGTGAGAGCCGCTGAACGTAGGATGCTTGGGTTGCTGCTCTCTACTCATCCTGGCTGCAGCTGGTTACATGCTAGAGATAGTTATGGACTCAGTTCTCCCAGCAGGGATTCTACCAGCTTAAACCAATTTCCTGGTATTCTAGGGAGTTAAAATAACAACTGTGAGTCTGAACACTTGAAACAGTAGTAGAACTGTGTTTAGCCCACACTCTTGTCAGCATTGAAGTAGTGTATTGCAGAGGCGTGCCCTTCACTCAGACCTCCTTCACAAGGTGCTCATGTTGCCATGCGGAGGAGCAGGCTTCCATCATTCCTGCTTGTTCTGATGAAGTTGAAGTTGCTTGAGAGCTGGGAGAGCTCGGAACTTCAAGCCACATGCAGTTAGCACCAGCTGGAGGACTGTCTCACACTTCCAGAGCAGATAAAATGGGAATCAGACCCCAACTGATTTTCTTGCTTTAAAAGTAGTGTCATAAAATTTAACCGTTTCCTCCTATATGTTTCCTATATGTGTGTGGCAAAATTGGAGCTTTCAGAGCAGTGTTATTTTTTGAGGCATCCAGACAAAACATGACCATGGAAAAAGACTTTCTGATGGAAGAATATTAAAATTCCCTTTAATCTCAAATACGACTTTCTGTATTTTAGATTGAATTTTAAATGGTGACCTACTCCCATCAAAGACAGATTTCTACCCAAATGAAATCTTTGCTGTTATTTGGAAAGTCATGAATGGTTTAATTTAGGGTTTAACACTGAATTACTACCTTTTCCCTAACTATAATACTTTTAACAGGAAACTAATAAACGTGTTTATGGTAAGTGAAGAAATTGCCTAGGTGTATAGAAATGTTCAGTGCTGTAATCACCAAAAGAAAGAATTTCTTTTATAGGAAGACATGAGAGACAGACTCAAACATCAAATTCCAGTAAATTATATAGAACAATGTGAAGCACATGCATCAGGCAGTCCCTTGAAATAACCACCTGCTTCTGTGAGCTGGAAAGGCATGAAAGATTCCTGTCCTGTATTTCAGGAGAAGGTCAACACATAAGTGGTCTTATTGAAAAATAATAGCAAGGGGTTATGGCTGGACTTAAACTGACCAAAACAGCAATAATGCCATCAAGGTTTGAAAAGAGATACTGTTCTCCATTAAAGCAATATGTGCTGGAGGTGTTGCACAGCTGCTACTTGTGAAATAGGTTATTTAAAACTTGTCGTATTTGACTGGCAAATGTCATTCAGTACTCTATTAAAGCACAAGTCATTTCCTCGCTTTGGAGATCAAAATGTAATATAAATACTCAAGAAGAAATATATGTAGGTTTTTTAATTACATCTGATTTGGAAAATTTCCATTTAATGTATTTATTTACCCAGATATTGATTAATGTGCACTCGTAGCCCATTTGGTACACTTTTAGGTATCATAGCGGTGCAGGGATTAACCAGTTACTAGTAACTGCTTTCAGGGATGGTGGCATTTAAAGTTTAGTTTGTGACAGAAGACTGTGGGTGGAAGGCAGTACTGCATTAAGGTGGTAGGATTTTCTGCCAGGTGTGAGCAGCCTGCTTCTGACCCCACATGGCAGTACACCCCTGAAGAGTCACAGAAATTCTAAAAGTCATCATTTCCCTCAGCAGTCTCTCCTAGATAAAGATGTGGGTATTTTTGCTGTTGCTCTTAAGAAACCTGCTAGGTTGGTAAGGAATGTAGCTGAGATTTAGGGGTGATAGGGAGACTAAATAGGATGGAGTAGATCCAGATTCAAATTCCTTGTCTCCCTGTTTACAGCAAATATTTGATCCAAATCTGTTCCAAGCCTTTTTCACTGTGCTGTAAATTGTTATGATCTTTTACCATATTTCCACAGTAATTTTTTCTTTGTGTAAGATTCACTGATTTACCCAGGAACCAGGATTCAAGTCTTCTGTAAGTAGGCTGGAGCAAATGGATGATTCTGATTCCAGGTCCAGTGAACAAAGTATTTAAACAGAGGAGCAACTTCAACATAGTAGCCTAAGAGATTTTGCTTAGGGCTGAGCCCAGTGTTTAATAGACACTGTGGCTTCCCTGTGGAAAGGAAGGACACCTGGTGTTAAAACCTTGTTTCAGATCAGATTGTGTGGCAAAACCAGCGTAGGTGCTTTGACAGTATGAATACCTGGAGAGCCCATAGAGTTGTAGGATTTAATTCTGGTTTTCTCACTTAGTCTCATTTCTGCAGGATATGTTGACTCCTAAAGAGTATGTCTGCTTGACAATTTATCACATACAACTAAGTGGATTTAACTGATACTTTAAGTAAAACCTAAAACCAGGGGTCTGTATTTTTTTTTTTCAGTTGTTTATATCTGAATAATTCAATTGAACTGGTGCAAGTCAGTTAGACAAACCCTGAAAGAGCAGTAACAGTTGTATTGAATTGGCAACAACTGCAACAACTGAGTTATTCTGGACTTAATATTTCTAAAAAGCATATTTTTAATAGATATTAATGATGTCAAAACTATCTCGATTTTTTTTTAATCTGGCAGCTTTTTATCTGAATTTCTGTGCGTAATGCAACTCCATAAATTTAAAGTTATAATTGGGCGTTCTTAGGATTGGAGTCTTGCTGCTCTTCATATTTTCTGCATCTTAAAATGGTAGGTATTTGTGTGTTTGCTAGAGATATTTAGTCACAGGAGAAGGATAACTTTTATCTGTAGTCCTAGCCATCTATTATTTCCTCAGAAATTACTTTTTTATAAGAAAGGCTGAAACAAATCAATTTCTTTAGTAAGTGTAGGTACTAGATAGTATGTGTGAGTTGTTAAAACCGTATTAACTTTTGTTCCCATTTGTTACTTTCAGGGAATTCATGCACACAAAACAATTCCCTGATGGAATTACACTTAAAGCAAATTTTACGTATTTTTAAATTTATTTTTAAAAATGCATGAGAAGACAGTTCCTTTTGTCAAGAGTGTACAACCTGATTTTATTATAGTAGAAAAAATTACTGCTGAATTCTTAGTGAGTTCTGGTTCATGATCAACTGTGTCAGAATGATTACTAGATTGAAGGCTTCTTCAAGAGACACTGAAGCCTAAGGCTTCATTCCATAATGATTCTTCCTGGAGTGAATTAAGCGTGTGTTCTGAGTTCAGAGTGTTTTTGCTGTTGAAATTCCTTGTCCTGCAAATAGTTGTGGACTGCTTGACTGTGCAAATACTGGAATAAATTTAGACTTTCAGTCCCAAAGTGATTACCTAAAAAGAGAGGAAAGAGGAAGAACAGGTTGATGTAAGATTAATTGGTCTGGCTCTAAAGGGGAGCCTCTCAGTGGTTAATAGCTAGAAGCTGTACAACTGGAAATACTTTAATTTAAAATCCGGTATAAAAGCTTCATTGACTACATGCAGATACACTTAAGAATTTATTTATTTTTTAATCACAGGTTTAGTCTTCTCTCTGTAGCACATCCATTGACTTATTGGAGTTATGGTTGTAGAAAGTTATTTTAGCATGGCCAGAATCAGGGTACCAGAGTTAAAATAGATACCTCTCATATAAATGCTATTTACCAGAAAAAAAACCAACCGTTGGAGTTCTGTGTGGATAAAAGATCCCTATAGGAATGTCAGCTGGTGTCTCTCTACATCAGAACAGATAAAGGAAGTTATTAATAAAACACAATGTTTTTATTAGTCTTTGAATTAATTTTACTGCCTTCATGGATATTTAAAGAAGGAGAGATTGTAACAGATATTTCTTCAGAATTTTTTTTTATTTTAAACCACCTTTATTTAAAGTCACCTTCCCATCTTGTTCTTTGTTTCCAGAACACCACAGAATTCCTACTTTGGAAGAGGCAGGTTGGTTGCTGGGGAACATCAACCAGACTGGCTACTTTAGAGTTAATTATGATATTAGGAATTGGAGGCTGCTAATTAATCAGCTAACAAGGAACCATGAGGTAAGCTCCTCTTCTCATCCCTAAAATCTGCTTTGTTAGGTAAACCTTCACTGTGTCGTCACCCTAAATGGTTCGTTTTTTGTGCTTGCCCCTCACAGGTTATCTCTGTCAGTAATCGAGCAGGCTTGATCGATGATGCATTCAATCTAGCCAGGTATGTTTTCCTGAAGATAATCTATCCTCATACACGTTGCTGCAGTAACTCATGGAATCATTAACTCAGCAGTTGAGTGTGTTTTGAAGTTAAATATGTTTTAAACACACTTTACTTCTTTTCTCCTCCCCCTTTTTTTTGTCATATGGCTCATAAACATGGTCTGTAGCACATTCACAGCTCTTGATCAATAATTGCCGTAGGGTATTTCCAAGTCTGGAGAGGTCTGATCAGTTTTGCAGTAAGTTCAATTTAACACTTTGGAGATAAATAATCTCTTTCCTCTTTCTCTAATGAATGACAGTTTTTTCTTCTGTTTCTCCCTAATGTCCCGCCTCTCCTTTTTTTATAACTGACCCTTGTGCTGTATTTAATTTGTGATGGAAGGCACCTTCAAGCTTCAGTAATTTTTTTCCCCTGACTTGTACTGGTAAATCATTTTTCCAATATCTTTCTTTTCTTGAATCTGTTAAAACAGACTCTTTTTCTGCATGATGCTTTTCACACAGCATGGAAAATCAGAGTTCCACTGAGCATTTTTGGAATTTATGTATTTTGTGGTTTACTATGACCAGAGTTACTAATTAACACATATAGTGCTAGTTAGGTTACAAATTGAGACAAAGGAATTGTCTCAGTTTTGAAATCAGGACATCCAATATGTTGGTAGTGAAGGTGTAAAATGAGAGGAAAGTAGTGGAACATTTTGAACTTTTTGATTCTTTGAGGTACCTGGGAACATTGCATTAGTAAAACACTGTGATGTCAAAGGCTGCCTGAAAAGAATTCTTGATACTACTGGTTTTTCTGTTTGATAGCATATTTATAGCCATATTTGAGCAGAGCCTTGCAAGAATCGCCAACACTGAGGTACATTTCACTACAAACGGTCACCAGAGATGTTTGAGATTCAGGCACAGTGTCGCACAGAAATTATGGCTCTGTGATGTTTCAGCATCACTGCAGTAAAACACAGTTGTGCGCCCTACCACTCTGTTCCTCCTGCCAGTGCTGGACTGAATATATGGCATAAACTAGTGGTTAGCCCTTACTTAACAGTCCAGCGATGTAGTAGGGAAGGAGGCATCACGGGGAGAGAAGGAGTATCCATTTGCTTTTTGCACTGCCCTTCATTCTTGCCTTGTGGCATCTTCCCATTGGCAACAGTAAAGGACTAGAAATAGGTCATCCCTTCAGACTTCATTGTACCATACTGTATGTACTCTCTGGCTACTAGAATATTGCAGTGTTCTGAAATATCTAGACTATTGGAAGAACTACTAAATGTTCAGTAATTAACAGTCTGTTTCAATTTCATTTGGTTTTGGTGCCTCAGAGAAATGGTATGCAGTTACACAGAACTAGTGTGACGCTTTCTTCTTTTTCCATGCACTGAATGCAGTCAGATGTGGCTAGGCTTCTTGGAAAATCTAGATACTGAAAAAAGCTCTTTCTTAAGCCAATTCTTATTAGGTGACTCTTCTGAGTCAGTACTGAGCCAGGGCTCTAGCATGACTTACTTGTGAAGCATAAAGGTCTTCATTAGAGGCTGAACCTGCATCATCTGGCCAAGTTCTGTCTATCTAAAAACCATTTAGAGATTACGTGAGTAATGCATTCCCCACTTGCTTTCCAAAGAAGTTCTGTAGTGATATGAGATCCTGCTGCTTTTTCAGAAGCAGCTCTACCAGGGTGCTGTGGAGTCTTCCACAAGATTTCACATTGTAAAAACATGACTTAATTTTGTTAACAATGAGCTGCAGTGGACTGCTGCTGTGTTTGCTTTTCACGTACTGTGGAAAAAAGTAGTTGAGCTAAATATTTATAGTGTATACACATGTGCATACATAGATATTACTTATGAGGAAATACTCTTTCAGCAGGGATTCCAGCTAGATTCTTGTTTCTTTAAAATCTCATGGACTCCTATCAGTAGTATTGCCTTAAGTACATGCCTTACAAGCCAGTCTGGATGGAGGAGAGCTCTACATGTTTGCAAACACTAGATTTATGCTCTATATTTCAAGAGCAGCAATAAGGCATGTGGACCTGGCTAGACTTGCCATGTAGAGTTTACTTCTTGTTTATCTTTTTTTAACTTTATTCAGCTATCATATTTCCTATTAAAAACAAAAACTGTAAAAAAAAAACCAGTTATAGTGATGCTGAAGTTAGTCTAATTGGCTAGCTGACTATATGGCACCTTTTAAAGAAGTTTGGTATTTTTGGTTTTCATTTCCCTTCTCCCAGACAAAGAAAGACCAGGAATCTGTTTCTTTATCATGAGTAGGACTAGAAAGGCATTGAGAGACTTCAGAAGTGGAGTGTCTTGGGGGCAGGCCTTGACGGCAGAGCATCTGAACTTTTGGGAGTACAAAAGCAGATGGAAAAGCTCTTGGCGAGACAAGCAATGGGGAATTGCACGCTGATGCTGCAGTGTGGCACAGTTGCCCCTGCTGTGTCGGGTGCTCTGATGTGACACAGCAGTGTTCCTGAAAGAAGCTCCAAGGGCTATCAAAATCACAGACTCTTTCAATTTCCTCAAAAAGTCAGTGTTCAGAAGGCCACCATGAGCCTAAAAGCATCGTAGCTTTCCCCTCCTTAGCTACAAGGCACAGCAGAAAGTCACTTCAGTTTCTTTTGGAGCAGTACTATGATCTCATTTTTGCCTGCCTCATGGATGCAGTGCTGATTCAGTCTCATCTCTGATGTACAGCATGTGTTTCTCCCTGCCCATGTATTGTTACATGATGGGGAGATTAAATGCATACGATTTTCTCTGACTGCGACATAATAAAGGTGAGTAACCTCATTGACCAGGCATAGAGATAGTAACTGGTAATTTAGACCTGATTTCTGAGAAGTCTGACTGTGTTTAAGGATAATTCAGTTGTCAGTTGTGGTCCCTGCTTGCACTGATGTGTTATCTTCTTGTCTTCAACTATAAACATAAGCATTTTGAGAAGAAGACGAGAACTATAGATTATGTACTTTTATTTTAATCCCTGGCTATTACTTTCATTGATAAAATAATGCAAAAATAAAAACATAACTTCTGAAATTCACACTGGTCCTTTTAAAAAGAATTTCTAACATTAACAGTTCTTTTTACTGTACTGAAGACTGTATTTCTTCAAAATACCCCATCCTTCTTAGAAACTTTTGAAGTAATCTCCAGTGTGTTGCTGAACTTGATACAGGTAATGTCCATTCCACACCAGAAGAGTTTGACTCAATTTTTCCACTGTCTTAATATGGTATAACCTAACATGATATTTCTATGTAATTTTACTGCTGATTGTTTTTGTTTGTGGAACAACTACAGATTTTATCTTTAGTAAAATTTAATAATATTTAGATCTGGAAGAGAATGAAAAAATTTTTCATATAAATTATTTTGGAGCACCACTTTTTTTTTTTTTAAAGGTGTATTTTATTTCATTCCTCCAAAATGTTTATTATCCTTTTACTGTGCCACGTAATGATTTCTCAAAAATAAACAACATAAGTGAATTGATACCTCTAAGGAATTTTTTAAGCTCTATAACTTTAATTTCATAAAGTTTTGCCCATTTTATATGGAAATATATTCCTCCTTCTTCCTTCTTGTTGTATTTTGGTTCCATAAAATTAATCAAGCAGAGTTGAATTGAATAAACAACAATAAAAGAAAGCTGCAGATTGGCCACTGTGTTTGAAATCTCACAATCTTGTTTATTTTTTTTTATTTTAAGCATAATTCTGTTCTCAGCTGTAGTACATGCACACATCCTGAGGATCTGGAGAGCTGTAGCCTTGGCAGTAACATAGTTAATGGAAATTCATGCCCCAAATTCTTGATCAGGAATAGCACCTTGGCACTTTCTCTTCCCTTCCCTAAAGATCCTTTATCTGTTGGCAATATTTTGTACGAAATTTCAGTACAATTTGAAAATACGCTTATTGTAGTAAATGGGATATGTTGACTGAGAAACCTGAGAAAAGACATACAGAACTGTGGTTCTCTTGTAAGCCTAAACTGAACAGAGAGCTGTTCAGGTAGCTCCAATAATAATAACAAAGGAAATAACAAAGATCCTACTGTTTCTTGAGAGTGTGAGTAATGTTGTTAGCTTCTTCTGTCTTTCTCTTTGCTTAGGATAAGGGGTCAGTTAGTGAAGTGAGATGCCTCCCAGTTTACTTTAGGCATCCCAAGGATGATCCTGCAAATCTGAGTTTGTAAATCTGAGTTTGTCACCTGTCAGTGCACTGACTGTTAACGGAGAAAAACATGTAGCTGGCCTGTCTAAGCCACTTAACCACATAGGATAAGATAAATTACCTTCCTAATGTCAGGAGTATTGTGTCACCCCTAGTTCTTCCTTGCTGGGCTCTAAATCTTCATATTCACTTCCTCCCATTAAACTGGCTGACTTAATCCAATACCATGTCAAAGAAATAGGTCTGGTTTGTATTTGGTGTTAATCAGTGTTGGATCAGATGCAACTGTGGGTACCTATTTTACTGTCATATAAACTAGTTACTGTTCTTTCCATTTCTGGAAGAATCCATCAATTTTTGTCTCTTGAAACCTAATGTGTGTCTCATACTCCTTTGATCCTGCCCATGCCATAGTGAGTTCACAGCGCTGAGGTAGCAGCTGCTTGGTTTGCATGCCGGTTGCTCAGGAAACTGTTCTTATGAGGCTGACAATCTGTCTTGCTATCAATTAATATCTTGTCTTCAGTTCTGCAGCTGAAGAAATAGTGCTGGAGTTCTTCAGATACCCAGATTTTCCTGGTGGTTCCCTTTTGGGTGGGTCGCCTAGTGACAGTGCAGTGCTTGTCGAGACTATGCTCATCGGTTACACATGAACAAAAGTCAGAGATAAAACTTGAGAGTAGTTTTTGCATATTTCTTAACAGCATTTCTTTGATGTTTATCACAAGCTTTTTCTTAACTGGATTAATGAGAAAGCATGAAATGGTGTCATTAAATAATTATTCTTCTGCTCCAGGGATGGATGGCCATGTTGGAGTGCTGTCCATTTTCTTTCACAGATTAGGGGGTAAGTCAGCTATAGCTTCTTAGGATGAAATTTTTTTTAGGCCATAAAAGCCCACCACTGTAAACTTCACAGATATAGGGAGCTGTTTCAGAAATGATCAGTGACAAAAAATATACCTTCAGATTTATCTGTGAACTGACTTCCCTGTGGTAGATGGCCTTCTTGAGAGTTCCTCTCTCTCAGAATTTCATTCACCAAGCCAAATCCAGGAATCTGGTGCAAATATATGATGAGTTATGATGATGGTTTTCCTGCTGTTAATAGTTCTTCTTGGCTTGCTTTTCAAGCTGTGAGTTCTGCTGACTCTAGAAAACCAAAGTCTGAGGGTAAGGGAAGAGGCAGTGCCAACCTCCCTTTCAATATATAAACCCAGATTCTCTCCCTTAACGCAAATTCATCTTTAACAGCTGGGGCATTTGACTTCAAGGCTGATTCCAGAAGTAAAATGCCAAAGTAAGCTAATGTTCACTCCAGATCACCTTCTTACCAACTTGAAAGGAGAAATTCATTTAAAAACTTAGTTAACCAAGTATAGCCTCTGGGATCTGGAAAACCATGTCTTTAGGACTCCCTGGTTTACTTTTTTCTTAAAAAAAAAAAAAGCCAACAAATCAAAGCTAACCTTCTCCTTATTCCTTAAATTAATTCCTGGATGTGGAGTTTTGCCACTCAGGCAAAAAAATTTTATCCATTCAGCTACCTGAGGCAGCACCACCTCCCATGATGATCAGCTGGTCTTATTTTTGGAAACTCAGATTTATCTTGTAACTAAGCCCTTAGTTTATATGCTGCCATATAAAATCCAGAATTATTACTGCTAAATTGAAAGGATGTTTCCTTGAAGTTTCTAGTGGAAATATGTGCATAACAAAACTAAACTATGGAGTTGAAGTGATGTTCATTGTTGTTTTCCTTCTCCAGAGATGAAGATTTCACTTACTGTAGCATGTGAAGTCTTCCAACATATCTGGGATAATTGGTTACCCTTGTTTGTGTTACTCAAAGTCCTGTTCAGTGTAATGTCAGGAAAAGTCAAGGCATTTGAGAGCCCATTTAAAGTTTTGGGGCTGAATAATAAGCAGGTGACAAAGGTAGAAGTTCTCATCTAGCTCAATTAATATACTTCAAAATGTTTCAAAATTTCAACAGCCACATCCAGGGGTTGTTGACCGTATTTTATTTGGGTATTCATAAATGATCATATAGGGTACATTTAAATGAATAAACTACAGTTTGACTCCAGCCTTCATTATTACTCCTGACCAAATTTGCTGATAGTTCAACACAGAGGCAAACAACAGATTGTTAAGCAGCTCCCTTAATTAGTGTCTCTGAGTACCAGCTAAGTAAGGGAGTGAGTATTAGATCGATAGTTTGTATCATGCTTGATTAATTGTGGTACAGATTTACTATTTTAATAAATGAGATATCATCTAAATTATTTTGGCAGATGCTATAGTAACTCTCTTCCACTGTCAGACAGATTATTCTGGTGATGGTTCACGAGCAACTGATTTAGATATGGCTTCCTACAAAAGTTGTTGGATTTTTTTTGACATATGTACTCTCTCAATGGGACAGAGCAGCTGCATATTTTTTAGAGAAAATAGGAAGCTACAAATATTTTAAGGTAGCCATCGTTTATTCCATATGCTGTATGTCAGTCCATATGTTCTGTGACATATCACAGTCTTGATATCTGCTTTGTGTGGAGATACATATTTCAGCCAAGATTTGCATATGTTCATACAAGAAGAATCAAAGTGATTCTTGAGACTAAGCACACTAAAAGTCAGTTCTGCCTTTGTGGGACGTATCATAAATGCATCTGCTCCTATTGCGTAGCTAAGAGCAGTAAAGCAAATTGTATGGCACATTGCAGGGAAGTGCCAATACTGTGAGAGCATCCTGGAGAGTAGAAAAACCTGCTAAGAGCCAGGCAAGAAATTGGAGACTCTTCAGCATGTTCAAAGAGAAACTGGAGAACTGAGTTCTGTGCAGAGTGGTCTGTGCAGAGTGTTTAGTGTTTAGGTCTTGGTCTAGCATACATCTATCCTGTAGAAGTGAATTATGCTGTTAATCCATATCCCCACAAAATTTGCATGTGTTTCAATTATTTCTGGTACTTCTGAGTTGTTATAGCAGTGATTGTTTTATCCTGTAAAGTACATTAACTCTATACATAGCCAAACCCAGAATAAACTGTTAGGAAAGCATGGTTTCAATGGAGTGAAAGAATTATCTTTATGTAATGGTTGTTAGTCTGTTGTCTTTTCACCCCATGGTCTTGATCTGTTATAGTTCCAGCTGGCCTCTTGAAGTCAGCTTGGTATGGATGTATCCATGTTGCAGTGCAGATGCCAGGGACTGCTGTCTAATGACAGGGGAGGGGAGCAGTCTGTGAAATTTGTTTCAGGACCATTAATTAAACCAGATCTGAATTACACTTCAAGAGAACACTTGGAGTTTGAGCTTAAGCAAGATGAGGAGAATGGTGTGAGTGGAGCTTACTGAAGGCTTCTTAGCAACTCTGAGTATTGGAAAGGGGGCTGGGAGGTACAAATACGGTTCCAGAAATCTGTGTGTCGATGGAGCAGCAGAAAGTCTTTGTCCAGCCTCACAACCTGTGGCATTGTGTGCGGGCCCTTTCCTCTCCTATCTGGCATACATCTGTTCCTTGTGCCATCCTCTCATCTACAGACTCCTTTTTCTTCCCTGCAGATGCCTGGTCAGCCTTTTTCCTCACCTCCCTCACCTGCCCTCTCACAATAAGCAGCTCTTTTTCCTCCTTACCCTTATTGCAGAACTCCATTACTTTTCTTTCTGAGGGTCTAGCAGTACTAGTATAGAGAGCAAAAGACCTCACTGCTAACTTGGTCAAGGGAGTGGCAATGAGCCACCATGAGAGGCTGGAGGTGCTGCTCTAAATGCCCTGTCCTTTCCCAACATCAACAAAAAATAAATAAATAAAAGGCAAGAACCAACTTTTCTAGCTAGAAAGGATAATGCCAATGCCTCTTCAGCATAAACAAAATGGTCTGCCACCTTAGGCTACTGACTGCTTTTCCTGTTGTTTTGACCTGGCTGTGCCCTTGCTTCTAAAAAATTGTCCTGCTTTTTGGGCTCATCTAATTGTTGTTTGCTAGGATTGTGTCTAGAGGAGGTCTGGTCTTTGTCAGTGTATGATTTATCTGCTTGGAAGAACATACTGCAAGGGTGAAAATTTGAATTCAAAGTGCAGATTATACTTTCAAGCTTTTGGGGCTTAATTTGGTGATTTTTATAAAACTTTTTTTTAAAAAACTGTTGTCTGAAGTCCCTTCACTTGATAAAATTTAAGAGAAGTCTTGGGAATCAATGTTGTGTTAGTTTATCTCCTCCCTATTTGGCTAGAAGTGTGTTTTCCTCTAGCAAGAAATCAAGCAATAAATGACAGGAAGGACTATGTTATGACTAAGGCACTGCACAGGGACTGGAGAAACCTGGGGTGCTGTTTCTGCTGTAGACTTCCTAGGTGATCTTGGTACAATCACTTAAACTGTTTGTGTCTGTTTTCTCTCTGTAAAATGGAGATAAGAGAATAGGTGACGGTTTATGAGAATTTCAGAGAGTCTTTTATTATAAATATGTTTAGAGGGAATTGCTTTTACAGAAATAATATCCAATACTGTAGATATTCTGGGAAACAAAATTGAGATTGTATGTGTATTCTCAAGATCAGGCTTCTGTGCTTTCCCTATGAAGTTTCTAGCCTTTAAACACATATTTCACTTGGCTGACTGATATGCAAATTATAAACATTAGAACAGGAAAGAAGAAAGATATGAAAAAGTATTGTGCATAATAATAAATGAACTCAGTTTTGAATTTGCTCAAACATGCTCTCTTAGATACCATTCTTGTTGACAACTTAAGGAATAGAAGGGCTGTTTCATTCTACCCTTTCCTACAAAGTCATCAAGAAAGAAAACAAATAACACTTTTAATAATTGAGTAATCTCAAATTGACATCTATTAGCCCCTCAAATACATTCAAATTTCTTTAGTTAATTTAAGTGTGTGTGAATGACATACTTCTCAAAAGTCAGGGTTTCATGATGATGAAATAAGTGTTGTACCTAACTCACCCCATAATCTTAATTTTCATCAGTAAAGTTATACCTTTTCATCTTCACTACTCTTTTTAATTTTTTTTTTTTTCATATGGGGAAGAAGAGGAAAGGATTGATACTGAGCTCCAGTTTGAAGGAATTTTTGTAGCATTTTTCCCAAAAGAGAGGCTTTTGAGTTTGGGGTTTTTTTTATGTTTTCAACAAAGGTGATTAATTCAACTTAATATGAGCCTATATTTATGTGGCAACTCTAAAACTGTGCAAGACGATTTAAGCCACATGATACTCTGATAATTACACTGAATTTGAACTATTCTTTGTAGGATGCTTCAAATGCTCTTCTGTGGAGTTGAATGTCACTTGAAGAGTCCTCCAATATTTTGCATGTAAGAAGCCATAATAATAAGCAGGCTTCCCTTAAAACTGTCGTACTCTCTGGATCCTTTGATGTTGGAGAGATTGAATGCTTATTAAATTTAGTACTTAGAATAAGCATGTAAGCCAAATGTTGCTTTTGTATTTATCTAAGTGGAGATGTTAATTCCTGTACTGTTTACGTGGAAGTCCATAGCTTGTACAAATCATAAAGCCTCCATTAACTCACTTTGGATGTCATAGAAAAGCATAGTCCTTATCTGGTCCAAAGTCAACCCAACCCTGGAAGTGGTCAATGAGGTAGATCATTTTTTGATACTGGAGAATGCAGGGCCTTTTTACAGGTTGCACATTAGTTTTCTATGAGAAAACATTCTTTTTCCAGCTTCCCTTGCTGAACATGGATGCCAGTCATCATAAGTTTTTAATTTCTGACTTCCTAGTCTTGCGGGAGTTGAAGGTGACATCTGTGACTGCAAGAGTTAGTTTCCCTGTTAGATGGGTCACCTTGCTCAAAGCATTTTTTTCTGTGTCAGGGTTCAACATACCTGGTTTTTCTCAGCTGTTGAAGAACTACTGTTAAAGCACTGTGGGAAGGAATATCCTGAGTACATCAGTAGGGCCACCAGCCCTTGGTGGATCCAGAAGAAATTAATAGGGTTATAAAAAGCCAAATAGAGTAAAAAAAGTTAATTGGTACCAAGTTTCTCTGTGAATTATTCTAATCCACACGCTTGACTATAAAGGTAAAAGAATGAATCAATGAATAAGAATCCTTACTGTCCCTTTATGCATTAATGAGCATAGTCTAATTATTCATATATTGCACATGCACAGAAACAGAATTGAAGTTAATCTGAGTTGCACACCTATGTTCTGAAGAGCTGCATTTTCACTCTTCAAAATTATCCAGACAAAAAGCTAGTGATGTTTTACATATTTCATAAGAAACAGATGATGCAGGGTGAGTTTTAAACCAGCAGCAAGTAAATCACCTCATTTCCATTGTTTCAACAATGCAGACCAGTTTGCTGCCAGCTTGGATTTTCTAATTTTGATTTAAACACATGACTTATAATGACTTTGTTGGGTGGTGGGACTAAGGGATTTATGGTGCACTTGTATGTGGGACTGTCATCACTGTACGGCAACCCTGTCGTTTTTGTGACAGAGTCTGTTTGACTGGTGCTGGATTTATGATAGAAATAATTCAGAACAGAGTAATAATTTTCCCTTGGCAATTACACTACCATTTGGTACTTTGTCCCTAAGGGGAAAATGAATGTGCTGGGATCTGTCCATAAGTTCAGTGGCTCGGTGTAAAGAACAAATCAAGGTCAGAATGCAGCTGAATGCACATTGATGTTTCATAACATAATCTAGGTCTCCTGCTTTTATCTGACTCATTAAAAGCTCATGTAATTTAAAGATTATTTTTGATTGCTATGAGATTTTTAGTGTGACTTCTTTGTGAGGGATATTTCCTTACTATGTTCAGTACTTTCTTTTTCTGTTCATTGCCTCTTTTCTCTGTAGCAATGGCTACGCTAGGAATCTCGTTAGTGTTAGCAGGATGGTACTTTGCTCAGCATTGGTGCTTATGATATTATATAATGTCATAAACCGCTTTATATATATATCTACCTTTTGAAAGATCTTTTTCTACCCCTGCCCTTATCATAAAAATGGGATATCACCTTTTCACCACAGTTCATCAGCAGCCTCTTTAGGCATGAAAAACCTCGTGGACCAGGATGTTTGTCCAGAGGTAATTTGTCTAATAACCAAAGCAAATCTCTTTGCTAGTCTCTGTTCCTGTTCTCCTCTTCTCCACTTCATCAGGCAACTGTGAAATTAGGAACGCACGTGATAAGACAAACCTCATGTGGTACCATGTTTGTAACCCACACCAAAGTCATCATGTGTAACAGTGGCTACAGATTGACTGACATACTGATAAACTGTTAGCTGATGGGGAAGGACAATTGTATAAAAAGTGATAAAACAACAAAGCATCTCAAATGTGATCTTTTTTGTTAAATTTTGCTTTTGTAGTCATGTTTTTAAATGACTCAGTATGGAGAAGGCTGCCTTAGCGATAGCTTATAGAGGCTCTTTTTTAAGTCCGGGCTCCTTTCTATATGACCAGTGATGTCAATCAAAACCCTCCAATCTAAAATGCCATGAAGAGGGACTCCTACTTTTTGCAGATTATACTGAAGCTACATAAACAGCAGTTCATTTTAGGACATGAAATGGATCTGTTGGTATTGTTCTGTGAATGTTTACAGGGCAAAAGACCAGAGTTACAACATTCTTCTTATCATTCCTCTTGAGGAGTACTGAAATTCTAGTGGTCCTAGGATATCCATTGCTAGAGGCCTAAATAAACAAAACTAGACAAATTTCTGTCAGAAATGGCACTGGTATGAATCTACTTTGGCTAGGAGACAGACTAGATTAGTTCTTAAGGTGACTTTCAGCCTCTTCATTCCAGATGCTGTAGGTGAACTGTAAACTTTTTAAACTGCACTTGAGAAATGCTTAACCTGAACATCCGTATGTGCTCAGCCACTGTTCATGAGTCAACACTGTTTGATTTGACTATTTTATCTGTTAAGATACTTGCCAAGACTATTTGGGATTCCCCTACAGATTTTTTTTGGCTGTAGATAGATGGCTTGCTACAATTCTCAGGTGGTTACTGCAGACATACCCAGAGAAACAGCGTGAACGTTTTAGACCAGACATAAGGTTGGACATCACAGTATTTCTGTGGTGTTTATGTTTGTTACCTGGTTTCAGTATAGCCCATAATGAGTTATTCCCTGAGTGACAGGCAATATTTCAGTTTTCCTCTGAGATGGCTAAGCTGGAAAAGAACATTTTCTTGTAGCCCTGGCCCTCATGGCTTTGGACTTTGGCAGGCATTGTCTGATAGTACTTTTACTGGACTTCAAGCATAGCAATATGATTGATGGCTAAAAAGACACAAGAAAAACGAGGATTTCTATCAGTGACCTTCCAGTGACATTTCTGGAAGAGAGAGTGATAAATCAAGCTGTATGTGTAGAATATGTACTTAACTTATGTTATACTCTGTAGCGCCTTTGAGTAAATATTTCCAGACAATTATATGACAGGGAAATTATTGTACATTTTTCCCTTTGATGGGAAGGTCGCTACTGCTACTTTTCTTATTATTGTAATGATAATTGTTAAACATTTCTGTTGAACATTTTTGTGGGTTTGTGATTTTCCATCAGAGTTCACAGAGACACTCAGAACAGACTCATTCTATATTCTGCCTTCTTTCCTCATCTTGGTTATTATCCTGCTCCATAAATGACACAAGTGATTTCAGTTAGCAGTTGTCAGCCAGCCGATGGTGTATGTTTGTCACAGGTTTTGTGACACTTGTGAGTCTTTGGCCATTCCTTCCTACTTTGCTCAATGCAAAAATTTTGCTTTTGCTGACCAGATCCTGTATATCCATCTTTGAACCTAGTTTTTCTTGGCTAGTGAAGGAGAATCCCAGAAGCATGCCAGCACCCCTTGGCTTGTGAGTGAGTTTACCACTGTTCAAGTGGCTGGTACATCTTGCTGGATGCAATATCCCCTGGGAAAGAGGTGTCTTGGAATCACTCTTAGCACTGGGCAAGCTTT
Organism: Eurystomus gularis; assembly: GCA_013400335.1. Lineage (NCBI taxonomy): Eukaryota > Metazoa > Chordata > Aves > Coraciiformes > Coraciidae > Eurystomus > Eurystomus gularis. The sequence continues at coordinate 130,483 of VZZY01018766.1, read as the reverse complement.
TAGTGTAAAGAAAAAGAATACCAATGTAGTAAAATAGAGTTTAAGAAACTAGCTGGTGTGCTTTGTGAAGGTGCAGAGCACTAGCGTGTAGCTCACTATGCAGTATGCTGCTTTGGCTAGTTTCTGTCTTCTGCTGACCTGGTTGTCATGGTAGTTGTGCTGCCTCCCAGGAAAATTCACACAGGTAATAGACCTGTGACGTGAGTATTAGGGCTTTTTTACCCATTTTATGGTTCATGGTTTGTCTCTTTCATGATTTAGGGTGAGAGCTTTTCCTTGTATCCTGTTTTCTCAATATGAATGCTGAACTTAGCAGTCTTAGTATTTGGCCTTACCCTTACCAAACTCTTGCCTTTTTCTTGTGAATGAAAATATTCCTTAAGCTTTTTAAACTGTAGTATACATTTAATATTTTATAACATATATGTTTTATACCACATTTTACACAAAAAGGTAAAACAGTGAAAGTACTTATCATTACCTCTTGACAGAAACTATTTAATGGTGCATAGTGTGGGAGGACAGTGTATTTGGAGTAAGAGGTTTGTAAATATGGCTTAGTGGCGGAGGGTGAAAGAATAAGGCTATCATGGTATTCTCTAGGCATCTATACAATTAAACAGTGCAGAATATGAAGAATGTTCTGCCAGGGCAAAGTTCCTGAAGCATTTGTGTTTTATCTAGGGAAGTGCTCCCATCTTAACTGCCACTGCAGGAGAATTTTAGTTATGTTTCGAGCTGCTCAAGTTCCCTCAGAGGTCCAGCTTAGCAATTGTACTTGAAGCACATTTGCCCAACATGAGCTGACAGAGAGTTTAGCATTGGTTGTAGCAGCCATAACCACTTCTCAAAATCATGATCTGAAGTAATGAATTTGTTCTCATTTTATAATAATGTCAACCACAAGGATCTCTCCCATCCCTGTCCCTGCTCTCAGGACTGATTCTGTAGGTGTGGGGGGTTGATTTTGATGATACTGTGCATAAGCTGTTCAATGATCATACTCAGAAAGAGAAGGAAGTTCAGTAGTAAACAGGGAAAACTCAGACTTTGCCACAATTTGTTTTCGTGAGAAGGAATATAACCTTACGGAAACAACAGGAAAAGTGAGGGACAGGGGGAGAGGCAGGCAAAATTGAGTGGGCTACTAAATTTGGAAGTTAGAAGCAGTGAGTGATGAGAGTAACAGTTTCTGTTTTGAACAGGATAAGTATCATCAGCTAAGAATCATGATTTTGAAACTAATTAGGAAGGCCGAGAGCTCAGGAATAAGAAATAGATCTCTCTGAGTTCACTTCCTATGTGTCTTTATGGAGAAGTTGAGCTTAAAAAAAAAAAAAGTTTGTTTTGCAGTGATGATTTCCCTTTTGCGCTTAGCATAGAGAGATTTAATTTCAGAAACATGATCCTAAATGTCCATTAGTGCAGCTATAATAAACATTCATCTATTTATTCCTTAAGCAGCATGTTTCCTAGAGCTATTCCTCTTGTTCCTTACTCGACAATTTCTCATGTCAATCAAATTATCAGTAACAATAATCACAAATCCCATTAGGAACTAATTACATATATGCAACTTCAAGTCAGTTTACCTCTGCTAACATTACCTCCAGGATTTTTAACTGCAGTCAATGCAGCTTGCTTCTGGCTCCATTAATTATGGTTACATATCTTTAAAAGGTATTAAGACGTAGAACTCATCTTCATGAAATTCTGCTGCTTCAGAAATAAGAAAGACCTATAAACTGGAGGAACTGTCTCTCTCTTCAGATGCATTGAGCTCTATCTGCCACCCCCACTGAAAGCTCCACCATTCTCTTTTTGTGTCTGTTCAGTTCCCGACTGACACAATGATCTCCCCAGGTGATCTTGTTTTTCTTGCTCGAGTATGTGCTGTAACTGGAGTTGGGAATGGATCCTTGCTGACAAAATGTGGACAAAGATGACATGAAGCAGACTGGAGAGTGGGTCATCATAAGGACATAGGCTAGCTATATTTGAAAGCAGTTACATGAGCTCGCTTCTTTCCTGAGAACATGAAAGGAACAGGGTGTAATTCTTCCAATAGAGAGTGTTAAAAAGAGTGGCTTGATGGGGTGGTGCACCTTGCAAGGAAACCATGGGTTTGGACCATACCAAAAAGAATAATCTATTTCAAATATTTCAGCAAAGTTGTTTTTATATGCTATTACAACTGAGATAAAAATTTAGATCAACATGTATGTATGGGTTCATTTCCATAATAATCTGTGTAATTTTCTTTGTTTGCTATCCCCATGCATCTCTTCCCCAGACAGTGATGGAAATTAAGGGGAACATTTGCAACCAGCAAGGAGAAAGAATAGTCTATGAAGATATGTCATAATGTAGCCTATGTTAAATTGAAGCTTGTGGAATCCAGCTTGCTGACTTTAATGAAAACAGGATCATCATCTTGTCTCTAGAGATATTCTACATGCCTCTAGGCAGGTAGAATACTCCCTTGGGATTTAAACGCATGCATCAGGAGAAGAACAGACCTGTGTGTTTCTGGAAAGTTCACACCCACAGGGTTATACTTTGTTTCTGAAGTCTGGATAGTTAAGAAAAAATGCTGTTCTGAAACAGAAAATGAGAGCAAATCCTAAAGTCTGACGTTTCCTGTACTCGGTTTTAAGAAGCAACTTTCAAATGCTTGTGTCTGTATTGCACTTTACTTGTAAATCTTTTAATTTAAAAAGCCTTCCTGAAGCCCCCCTAAACTATTGCTCTTGCATGGAGGGGTTTTTTATGACTATAAAAGAATGGGACAAAATGTTAGCTGGTTGATTTACAAATGCCTGAAAAAGACATAGTTTATGTGGAAAGGACTGGAACATCCTTAACCGCAGTGATGTCACCGAATGCCACTTCAAAGTGGCTTAAGGTTGATAAAAGACAAGGCAGCTCTAAAGGAGAGAGAAAAGAGTGGAGAGAGTAAGTGAAACTAAAGATGCTTCTTCACCACTAGTTCTTCCCAATTGCCCATGGCCAGTAGAAATGTTCTCTAAAGCAAAACACCTTGGGTTGTTGATTGTATGCAGGCAGCTTTCTATCTTACAGATGGGAAAAGCAACACCTTGGTTTTGTTTTGTTTTGCTTAAAGTCAGTTACTTCATTGTTTATGTCTTTTATAGCCACAGGAATCCACATAAAGTAGGGATAGCTTGTCTAGATTTCTTTCATGTGTGCTCATGCCTTCCTTCATCCGATAAGTATGCTTGCATATGTGTTGGGAGATACTCTAAGCTGCTGGTTTTTATAAGGCTGACTTTTATGTCATTATAGTGTGATGAGTTTATAATGTTTTTCTGCCTTTTAATTTCATTTGGAAAAAAAAAGAAGTCTTTTTTGCCTCATCATGTATTTTCTGCAAAGCTAATTTAATACTAAGTTCTTTTATTGTGCAGAGCTGGTTATTTACCTCAGAATATTCCTTTGGAGATTATCAGATACCTTTCAGAGGAGAAGGATTTTCTGCCTTGGCACGCTGCCAGCCGAGCTCTTTATCCTCTAGATAAGTTGCTGGACCGCACAGAAAGCTACAACATCTTCAATGTAAGAGATAGCGTCTTCCTCTCTTTCTTCCTTTCTCCCCCCTCAGCTTCGTCTCTCCCTTCTTCCTTCTCCCTCCCTTCCACAACCCCCCCCTTCCTTCCTCCCTCCCTCTCTTCCTTCCTCTCACTCTCTTTCCTTACATTGTCAAGAGTTGAACTATTCCCCAGTCAGATACTGTAAATGACCTAGGGATATTAGCTTTCTTCCTAATTATTCTTTATTTAAACATAGCAATTGTCAAGCTTTGGCTCATTTGCATTTCAGCAGTGATAACTGTTGTTTGAGGCATATATGATTAGTAGAAGGAAAGGTAATTATGCCTTTTATAAGATATTACAACAAATAAAGTACTTCACTTGAAAGAGCCAGAGTAATCTATTTCCAGATTTTCTCTTTTGAGGAGCCCCACGGCAGTATTTAGATTGATGCCCAAGCTCAGCAAGGACACCAAACGCAGGCACAACTGAACAGGATGCATGCAACTGAAGTAAAGATTTGTAGTCATTATTTAATCCAAAAAGCCATGGTGAATTCAATGCAGTTACCTTAATTAACAAGGATTAGATCATCATTGAATCAAAAGCCCATTCATAATTGGGTCCAAGGGGACAGCAGTAACAGCTACCAGTAGATAATTAAGATAGACATGACAAACATTTTAGCATTTTACCTGAAATTTAAAAAAAAATAAATTATAGTGGTGCTGGAGCTTGTTTTATGAAGTACACAGGATTTGATTGCAGCCAGTGACAATTTGAACTCCTGGAGATTTTTATTCACTGTGAATTTTATGTAGTCTACATATTGTCAATGGCCAACATACTGTAATTTTATGTAATTTTATAAAGCCTTGAAATGAAGGAACTCCCTAAAGTCTGAAATGCTTAAAGGTGCTTTTTTCTTCGTAAACATATATTTGCTTGTGTGTGTGTGTCCACAGACACACTTGCTCAGAAAGCAGGAAGCTAGATGTGGCTGCATGGGTGTATATATGTACAGGTACATCCATATAGATATACAAACATACGCAGAGCTACCTGCTGACATGTAAAATTATTTTTGTAGAATATATACCACAGATTAAAAAAGATGTATTGAAATTCTTAATGAACCTACAGTGTAGGCCCGTACACAAACCAGAGCCATAATACAGAATGATGTTGAAATAATTTGCATGTTTAGTCTTTTGTTAATTGCACAGAAAAATTCTTACAAGTCTGCCATTGCTATTTAATTTTTAAACATGGCTGTGTAAAGAAAACACAATTTTAATAAATAAAACCAGTAAATTTCACAGCTGGGTTGTGTGTTATCACTGGTGATGAGAGCTTTGAAAGCAGCGGTGATAGCAGAGGAAATAAAGTCTTTTTAGACACAGAGTAACGTATCTCCTAGATAAAGATGCACTATGAATCTCGTTTTCTGTTGACATCATATATACATGCCAATGCATCCACAATAATAAAATAGATGCTCTCCTATGCGATTCTTAGTATTTCTGTTCTCTTTTTCAAACTGGTGAATTCCACTGGCAAAAGATTACACTGAATACAATGGCAGTGGTTTTCTTCACAACTGGTTAGAATATGTAAATATGTCTCCTGTGTAAAAAGTAAAAGTAGCTAAAACAGATCTTGAGCTTGTTTTGTTCTTCAAGCACACCAAGAACCTAAACTTAAAGCATAGTGTCATTAAATGTACAAAACTTATTTGCAGCCACATTATTCTGTATTCTGAAGTCAATTGACTCTGCTTATGTCATGGTTTTGCCATGGCTATGAATATTAAAACAATGTTCTTGTAAAAGTGAAAATGCACAGTGTAGTCAAGATTGGCCACAGAGTAGAAACTAAGCTGTTGACACTCTTGGAACTTTTCAGCCATATATTGTGAATTAAAAATGCATGTAAGAAACCTTTTAAATTGATAGATTTTATAACAATAAATTGTCTTATAGTAGGCATCTAATCAAATAGCTGTTCTACAGATTACTGCAACCAATAGCAGTGAAGGAGGACTGTAAGCAGACATACTACTTTGCCAAATGCAAAACAAAATCTTCAGAAAGGTGAATGTTATTTGAGGGTAGAAAGAGAGACAAAAATGCAGTAGTCAGTAGTATTTCAGTTTCAAATAAAAAATAAATATTAACATTAAATATATTTTTCTTTTCTGTTTCAGGAGTATATTTTAAGACAAGTTGCATCAATGTATCTCAAGCTTGGATGGCCAACGAATAATTTAAACAAATCACTTGTTCAAGCATCATACCAACATGAGTACTGTTATATTTTTTTTTTTATTATTGTTTCTATGCGGGATGTGGTTGTAATAATGCACTCTCCTAAAATTTGGTGTCATCTTCAGCAAGTCATACTTTCCTAGCTCTGTAATCCTCAGGTTTGTCCTTTCGGGGTTAGAGGGAGAGCAGCAAGATGCTCTGAGATTGACTTTTCTTTCCTGAGTTCGGAAGACATGATTTTTTAAGCCTTAATTTAATATTTGACTGCACTGGATATTTAAGAACTTGGACTCAGGTGACCACAGAGGTCAAGAAGAGTGCATAAGTGTAAATGGGGGCTGGTCTTGGTCCACAACTTTCCTTTACAGCAGCAGCTGTAGACATTAAATTGACACTGAGATTTGTATAGCTGGGTTGTCTTTGATATGGTGCCCAAGTATCACTTGCTGCCACTGTTACAAGAAATAGCTTTTTATGAACATTCAAACATATTCATTAATGCAGCCTTATTGCTTTCTTTAATTTGGACAGAGAGTTGCGGCGGGAAGTCATCATGTTGGCGTGCAGCTTCGGTAACAAACACTGTCACCATCAGGCTGCAACATTAATCTCAGATTGGATTTCCAGCAATAGGAACCGGTAAGGGGAACTGAAATGTGTATTTCTCATTTATCCTGTTCGGAGGCAATCCAGCTGGCATGCTCTTCCTCTCCTGCCCACCCCCGTCTGCAGTGCCCCGTTCTGCAGAGCGGTACGGGAGGAAGCAGAGGTTACTGGCTGTTACTTAAAGATCTATGTGGGACTGCAGCATTAATTACTTGACTTTGCATGTATGAGTGGGTGGAGGGGACACCCATGTAGCCTCCACCCACTCCTGATAAATTCCTGACAAATAATTATATGCTAGAAGATGTGTAGATGGGTTTTAAGGAGGAGTGTAAAAGAATAAAGATGTGTGAACACTGCATTTGCAGACAATTACAGAGCCTTGGTCAGGGCAAGGGAGCAGAAGGTGCTAATTGATTAAAGACGTGAGACAGGTTAGAGACAGAAGAACTGAGAAGTAAGAAAGGAGATGAAACAATGTATTTGACGGAAATGTTATGAAGTACTTAGGATGAGGACTTTGAAAGTAATGTGATTCAGGAATACATGGAAAAGCTCATGTAAGGTTTCAGAGAGGGGATAATATGATAGCTGAGCATTAGCAGCACTGTAGTAGTTTGACAGCATATATGTAAGTTGTCCAGACACAGGTTTATTCAGCTGAGGCAAGGGAACATGGACCATTGATGCTGTATGAAGTTTATCTTTTAAAGGCAAGAACGTAAGAAGTATTAAATTATGGAAAATGTAAATATTTAAGTATGTAGTAATCTATGGGCAGTGAGATAAGTATAGAGTGTAAGTTAAGACCGTGACGTCTTGAGAAAGAATGATGGATTTTCTGGTTATGTGGAATTTGAGTGTAGAAGTATTTGCATAAGTAAATCTTACGATATTTTGGTTTAAAGGAAAATATTTTACTTTCAGGTAACAAAGAAAAAGAGAAGAGAAAAAGTATTACATTTAAAAATATTGTATTAGCTCTGCAAAAAGATCAGCTCTCTATAGACATGTAGGCATATATGATTTTTCAAAGAGATCATGGGCCAGTCAGGTGTTTGTTTGCAATTACAATATGTCTGTCTGTCTTTGTAATCTTTGAAAATCCTTTGCACGCATACCCAGTTACATAAGTACCTGGGCGTCTTTTAAAACGGGCCATGAACAGAGCATGAATGAAAATTGCATTCCTATATGACTTTGAAACTTGTGAAAAAAAAATTCTCTTGAAACTATGACCATGTACCTTCAAATAAGATGTGTGTGAGGGGGTGGGTTTTCTTGTGTAGTATGATATCAGATGTATTTACTATGAAATATATACCCCAGAGTTCTATGTGAATTCTTATAATCAGCAGCAACAATTAGTATGAAACTATTCAAAGAGGAGATTAAAGAGAAAGAATCATTGCAAACAATCTGCAAAAGTAATTTGCTTAGATATTAATTTGCAAAATTAGTTAATCAAACCTAGCATGATCTATTAGCATGCACAGCAGCAGATTTTTCAGTGTTAAAAAGCTGGCACCCTGTGTCTTCATCCTTTCCAACAGGACTGAAGAAGGAGGCATAAGAGAAAAAAAAAGAATAAAAAGCTTAATGTTTCACTAACCATAGCAATAGAAGAAAGGAATAAATTTAAGGAGCCATCTGAAGATTCATTTTAGCCTTTCTATGGGGCCATTCTTGGAAGCACAAGATTGTGGTTGCCAGCATATGACAAGTATTATGATAAAAGCATCACAGCAGCACAGAGAAGGAGAATAGCTACTAAGTTAAAGCAGTGCATTTCTCCAAAAGAATTGCACAGTTTTGAAAAATAGCTGCAACAAATAATGTAATTACAGAATACAGATTGACAGTCAGCTAATAAATAGGGGTACAACCTGCAAGGAAGACAGGGACGTGTTTTTATTTGTTTCTTCATATTACAGGATTTGTTCAGTTCCTCACCTCAGAATTTACCAGTTGCTACTCTCAGAGCAGTCTCACACACCTAATGTAACCAACATATGAGCAGACTAATTTCCCGTCTACTTACACTGAGGTGACCTTGCAGAGGCTACTTTTAAGAGCAGCTTGGTAGACATAAAATCGGCTTGTGTTTCAGAGTGGTAACATTTGTAGGGGTCTGTCAGTGTTCTCCCAGGAATGTTCAGATCCCTGCTGCATCAGAGATACTCCATATCACCTTTGCTCAATTTAAACCAACTCTGACTGAAATCTGAAAATAAAGGAGGGGCTGTTTTCCATGCTTTTCCACCAGGTAAATGATGATGATTCTACAATCAGAATTTAATTAATGTGTTGTTTGAGTCGTGCTTCTGCCTCTTTTAGCACTTCAGAGACAATAGCTAGCTCAAGTGTAAAGGCAAGCAGGTAAGTACAGGATACATGCAGAGAGCACATCCAACAGGTGCCATTTGTATTCTTTCTCATCAATCAAGTGGTTTGCTCAGTTTGATACCCCTAATGGCTGTTTGTGACTTTGCTGCAAACAGCCACCTCAGAATCTGTAGGAATCCCTCAGACCTTGTTTCCTCACAAAGAAGGGGAAACTCGTGCTGGTCATCTTTCTCCAGACTTCTCAGACAACTGATGAGGAAAGCTGGTGACAGGTACAGAACTTGCCTGTTCCACTCCTTATCAGCAATGAATAAAGTCACTACTCTAAAAGTTCTCATAGATGCCCTTTCTTCTTCTGAAACAGAACAAAGATGTTGACTGATGTATTGCAGAACGCCTGGTCTTAGTGAGTTTGCATAGCCAGAGCATGAAGATACAGCTCCAGAGAGCTCAGAGATATTTTTAAATACAGGTATAATCTGAGTTTGACTATGCAAATAAAAACACACAGACTAATTTGCAGCCTTTCTACCTGTTCCAAAAACCTTATTCTGGAAGATGAGATGTTTCATAAAAGGAAACAATCAGTGCACGTGGGAAGGAATACAAATTCTTCAAAGCAGTAAACCCCAAAATGAGACAATGGAATTAGGCTTGTGTCCCAAGATTCTAATCAATACAAAATTAGGATAGTATTAAATTAATATATGGTACTAAATACCACATAAATGCACAGACAGTATATCATGTGAAGGAGTTTTTTGATTCCCTGGCAGTTACTGCAGCTAAAGTTCAAATACGTGTAACAGAAAATGTGTGACTAATAACACTGTGGAAATGCTAAAATTCTTAACTTTTTTGACATGTTTTTATGCTATGGCTTTTAGAAGTTCTTTTGAAATGTTTTTCCTGTTTTACTTGTAGCATTTAATTATGGATAAAGTGTTGGGTAATAAACAAATACAGTAACATCTATCTCTGTTTTACCAGCATATGTCTACAGTTGCCGCTGTTTCTAGTAATTATATTTAGTCTGGTAGTCCAGAAATTAATTACCAGCTACTCTTCACTGTAGGGGATTGAAATAATCATAATAATCAGTTACTGTTTGTAATTACACGTTCTTCACTGTGCAAATAATTTGCCAGTCTTCAAGTGAAATAACGGTCATTCATTGCACAAAGCTAGAGGTCCTCTTTCCAGCACCATTTCAAAAAAGCCATTAGATTTCCAACTGTAGCACTGGAGACTTTCTTATGGAATTAGTGAAAAAAAACCCCATGCCACCTGCACATTAGCCTCCATGCATGAAAGTGGAAGTCAGCTGAGAGGCTTGAAGGCTTGAATTTCTAAAGTGATTTAGGTGTTGCAGTGCTTCATTTTTAAATGCCTGGCACGCAGGACAGATGCAGACATTTGGCATTACACTTCCTACAAGGGGATTTAGGAACCTCTAAATTAAGTTGGTGTTAGCCACTATGCTAATTGAAAAGCCTCTTAACATGAAACTGTGAAGAGAGAGCAGGGTCTCTTAGGGTCCAACACTACAGGTAGAGACATACCTATGTCAAATGAATGTATAAATGGTGATCATGGAGTTAGGAGTCCTCGCAGAAAATTCCTTTCAAAAGTGTCACTAAAGCAGGAAAAGGTCTGCTCCTTTTCTTTTCAGACACAGCTGGCAGAGAACCTACTCGTCAACCCTCTTAAACAATAGTTCTAAGATTGTGGTAGAGCTTCAGTTTAGTACCTCAGGCCTGCATATGCCACATGCAGAAGACCACCCTGACGACCTATCTATGAGGTGTTTGGGACAGTATTAAGACTCTGCAATGCAGTTTATTCCTCTAGTTGAATCTCAGTCACTAGGACTTACTTCATTAGCAAAAGAAATAATACAGCTTTCTAGCCTAAAGATGAGAGTATTCATCTGAAAGATGGAGGTTTGAGTACCTGAATGCCAGGATTACTTAGTATGCAAAGGGCTTTGGGTGGTGTTGCTTACCACTGCTTTTGCAGGGCAAAACATGATGCTAAAACAAGGAGCATAACTCTAAAATTGAAGTTTGGCTCTACAAGGAGCAAGCCAAACAGATAACATCCCATGTGAAAGAGGCTGTGAGGAGACATCTGGTTGTACTGGTCTAGGAATCGATATCATATTTTAATCCTTGCAATTGTTAAACAGGAGTTGATTTTTTCATTCAGCTGAAAATCTGAGATTAGACTTCAAGATATGTCTCGTAGTCTTTTTAATCAACAAATTTGAGTTCTTTTGCTCTTTTTAAATGGCCGATGGCTCCAGCACATTTTTTTTAAAACTCTGCATTGACTTCTAACTTGACAGTCGACATAAAGGCAAACATTTTCACTCTATTAAGCTAGGATACTTGCTACTCCTGTGTTGGAGAAATGGAAATCCTTGAAACTTCCATGTTGACACTCAGCATATTAACCTAGTAGAAAATATGTAAGCATGTTAAAATTTCCCTTGTAGTTTGTGAATGTAAGGTTACTGGGATTTAGTCAACAATGGAATGCTGTGCAAGAGAAGCTACTGTTAGCTGAAAATTAAGATGTTGGCTTCTACCTTCATTTAACTGATCTCATCCCTGTGAAGCTCTTCCATGTGTGAAGAAATAGATTATTCACACTCCTTAGATATAACAGCATTGTGGTTTAGCCTAAAAAATAAACAAAATTACCATACAATCCCTGTCTCATCTTGAGAGTCAGCCTTGTTAACCCTTTTAACCTTCCTTGCATATCTATTCTGAAACAAAGACATGTTTCTGAGAGGATTAGCATTTTCAGATTTTCTGCCTTGGATAGACTAAGTAAATGTTTATTTTTGAGGTTCAGGAAAGAATATGTGGAGAGCTGCTATCTGTAAATGCCTGACAGGAGATAGTCACGGCTAACATGTGAATACACACTATGATGGCTCAAAGCATAACTTACCCATAGACACAAGCATGTTTTTGCAAACCTCTCTGGGTACAGGTGTGACTTTCTTCCAGCTGCTATTCCATCCATCAGCTACAGGTTGCCACGTACATTTCTGCTGGCAAAGTGAACTGTGGATGTGTGCTTGCTTGAAGCAAAGTTAGACAGGATAGCGTGAACATGTCAATATGTGAGGGAGCTGCTTTGAACTGAGGCAGCTGATCGTGCCTTCAGCAGAAAAAGGTGTGCTTGTATTCTGGTTCTGTTAGTAGAGCTGTGGTGTTGCTATTCTTTTGCGAATATGCAACAGTGAGCAGTGAGAGATGATAGTATTGTGTCAGACACAATTATGCAGAGATGTTTCTTTAAGACATTACTAGACCTGTTGGAAGGCCCCTAGCTCGTCATAGCAACTGTGGTTTGCTCTTGTTTTTTGGTTCTTTAGAAATGTAAGCGTTGCTATTTATTGGTTTCTGTCTTTTAAATGGAAACAAAGTACCTTAATTAATTGCCTCAATACCCCCAGAAAACTTACAGTAAATGAATTTGATTGATCTGGGCTTCATATCACTGCAGGGTGATTTTAGGTTTAATGCAGTTTTTACTATTTTTGCTATTATTCTCCTGTCACAAGCACTCTGATCAGTTTTGTTTATTTGGAATACTGCCTTGAAGATACCATAAATTGAAAAAAAAAGGGGAAATCCAATATTTTACCACAGCAAACTTGTGTGAAGTGAGAGTTGTATTCTGATGTCTGCAAATTTGATGTCTCTTGTCCTTGCAACTGTTGTGCTGACGTATGGTTGATAACAATCTGCTGATCTCTAATCAACAGAGCTAAGCTCACTGTGCTATTTGATAAGTAGAGCCAATGTTCAATACTTAGCTTCTTTTTAATACTTTTTTCTTTTATTGCAATTCTGAGTGCGTGTTCAGTCTGCACTTTCTAACATAAGAGATAGGAAGACATGGGGTGGTTTATTGGTTTGTTTTTTTTAAAGAAAGTAACATTCAGATGAATAGATTATTATTTGCAGTGGAGTACAGGCTGCTGCACTGAATTAGACTCAAGTCAGCATCCATTCTGTACCTTATGGGTTACTGAAGTTTGCATTTGTCTGTCTTCATGAATGAGGAGTGGAAAGTGCCAGATGATCCTGAATGCAAATCCAGATATTTTAAATCTGCTCTGGTCTCTAATCATCCAGGCTGTTCTGAGAAATCTTGGGGTGCTCAGTTAGGGCCAGAGATCTCTGAAAAGAGAATATGCCATGGATTTTCCTGTTCAGTCTGTGGTTTCAAGTCAGAACGTATCTGTGTGTTGTTTTGCACTACAGATGAACCATTTTTGGTTACTGAAAAATAAAATCAAGATCTTGGATGATTGCATCCTAGTACTTAATTACTTCATTTAATCTTTTTAAGAGTAATAATGTGGATAGGCTTTTCCAGTGACTTCTATTTGCCATTTCAAGACCTTTCTCACATTGCTGTGACTGTTAGGATCACTGGTTAATTCTTTATCAGCCTTAAGAAAGATGCAAGTAATGAAGTAAGGTGACTTCCATCACGTAATTTGAACAAAGACAGTGATAACCAGCAAGCCTCATTTGGCAGTACTAAATCTCCATACTTGTTTGTGCAGAATTTGTATTTCCTCTGCAAGGAACAATGGATTTATGTCCATCCACCTGCTTAAATTGGCAGTGTGCTCGCTTGGATGGACCTTTAAGTACTCAATGGAAATGCCACCAGAAAAACAAATTGCACTGCAGGCATGTACAGGATATTGTAACATGTCTATAAATGAAACTATCCATAGATCTGAGGGAGTAGTAAATAACAAATTACCAGTCATTAATTGAGATTATTTCAATAAAGTCTGGCTTAGGTGATAGAAAATCAAATGTTTTTCCAAACAAAGCGTTCTTAATTTCCTTTTTCTCCTCCCATATTTCTCTCTCTAATGCCTTGAGATACATAATTTTGTTGCTTTGTTTCACATGGGCACACTAGTGCTACAGTCTTTCAACAACTTATAAATGGACTTAAGTTTAACCACCTACATAAGTATTTGTGGGAATGTGGCCAACAGGTTAATTATTTGTGTCAGTTGCGTGGAAGAAGCACTAGTTTTTTCCCCGAGTTTGATGCCTACCAGCTATTTTTGGGAATCATTAGCAGCAAACATAAAAAATGAGAGTTATTTTCATATTTTTCACACATGAATGTCTGATAAATGTAAAACAATAAAGTGGATCCCTTCTGTGTTCTCAACCCCTAGAAGTTTTAATTACTGAAAAAATTCAGGCATAGCTATTCACACATCTTGAAATGTTACTGGAGCTTTGCCAGCTAATGTCAGCCAATGTTGCTGAAGTGACTTAACTAATTAATAGGTTGTTAAAACATTTCAGTAGAATCTTGCACTCAATTCAACAAACTGTTTAAGGAGGAAGAAAACACTGTTGAGCGCACAAGTTAATCAAGGAGTTGGTGCTCTGGAAGTCCATCTGGGGAGTATGTCTGAAAAGAGAGAGGATTTCGTCTTGTGAAAGACAAAACTTGTGGGGCAGCTGGTTCAGGTAGCATTTTTACCTTCTGACTTCTGTGTGTGATTGCAGTAAAATGACCCTATATGTAGTGATTGTGGATTAACAGTAATTAATTTGCAGTCCTTAGAAGTTAGATTCATCTCCAATTTATCATTCAGGAGTGATCTTTCCATGACTTTGCAAAACAATTGAACAGACAGAACTATATTTTTGTTGCAAAAACTGGCCAGAAAGGATGAAACGAGGCATATCTACTCAGAGATTGGTCTCACAAAGAAGTGCTTAACTCACCACTGTTGTTAAAATCAGCGTTAAAGAGCTTGAGTGTGCTAGTCCCATGTTCCTCTGCTGTAGGAAGGGAGAGGAGCAATAGCAGTAGCCATCACTTGAGGGATGATGTATTCTGTGCCTACCTTAGCCCGACCTATGCAATACCTGGAGCTCAGAAACACAGAACTGGGAGACCTGGCATCTGTGCATAGCTTTTGCATAGACACCCTGATTAGCTTCGGTTAATATCCCCTGAATTCAATGTATGACAAGCACCTGAATGTCAAGTCAATCACAACTCTGTCACTCAGTTTTCCAGGGAAAATTCTACCCTTTCTCTTCAGACTGGGTATGAACTATGGCAGAGGATCTTCCCCTCCTTTGTGTGCCCAGTGGTGCCAGCAGCATGGCTCCTGGAGTTTGTAATAAAGAATGGGAGTATAAGCTTTGGGACTACCATCTAAAAATCAACTTTGTGTGGTGCTGTTCCTTATAACAGAATCTGTATTACAGATCTGCCAACAAAGTACCAATACCTCATTGTTATTTCTTATCTGAGCCTTGTAACCTATTAAACAAGACTATAAATATAGTCATCAAGAAAAATAGGCTTAAGTTAAATGTTAAATAGTTGCAAAAATAAAGAATAATGTTTCTGATTAATTTTCTTTGTCAAACAGTACCCTAAATGGTATTGAAATTTGTCACTTAATCAAAGAACTGTCTAAACTGTGTGCAATTACATTTTAAAAAATTAGAACACAATTTGCCCAGAAGATAAATAATTATGGTCCAATTTTATAAGTGTATCTCCAATTGTTAGAACATACTTTAAGCCGGAGCAAGTATGTAGCAATTAATTATAACTTAGAAGATTATTCTTAGCTCATTGTAGAGCTTTATTATTCACTCTTGAAAAAAAAATCCCTGTAAAGGCACAGCACGATTTTAATTAATTTTTTTCTAACGGTTTAATTTTTAACTTTTTTCCCAAAGTGTTTAATTTTTAAACATGAGCTCTGCTAGCTACATATTTCATTCTTGCCATCATATCTTTTAAGCAAGAAAAATAAAGTTAAATAAATTGGATCAGTATTCAAATAAAAGCCATATAAAGTGATGCTTTCAAAAGTTAATCTTTATCTTTATTCTTCTGAAGTATCCATCAATCATATTAGCTCTTTAAAAATGAAAGCAGCCTTGAAGGCCCAGATGAGGTTTCATATAACAAGGGTGTATGTTCTGTAGTGTTACTACCTAAGCGGTACTGAAACAATGGTAATTCTATCCACTTGATTCAGTTAATACAGGGGGCAAACATTCCACACGCTGATTTAGTGCCTTGGAACTGCAATTTTAGAACAACATTTTCCATGAAGCTATAAAATTCAAAAATCTGTAGACTAGGGAGATTTCACGTTTAGATAATGATGAAATGCAGGCCCAGAATGACTGGATGAGAGAGAAAGCAAAAATCCCGACAAATGGAGAAAATTCAGTTAGAGGGCTCTCTGTTGAGGCAATAGTTAAAGAGAAATGACTTTGAAGATAGTCACATTTTCATAAACAATTTTAATTTCTCAAGAAGAACCCCCATGTCTGCAGTCTTGCTTAAAAACCTCTCACAGGAGTAATTTTTTGCTTTTTATAGCTGTATGTTTTGTAGTTCCTAAAGCTAAGCCTTTTAAAAACAGTATTTGTTTTGATCTCTTGGTTTGTAGGGGCTGATTTTTTTTTCCATTCTCCTAATGACTTACCTTGTAGATAGAGACTTAAAACTTTCCCTGGAACAATTGGTTGGATGATATTGAGGAGATCTGCTGCAGCACTGCAAGTGTGCTAGTACTGATTTGGTGGCAATAGAGTGTTCTTAGCAAGAAACACCTAGGCTGGGGACGTGGGATCAGTGCCGTCACTTGTCTTAAGTCCTCCGTCCTTCTCAGAGCCTGAAAATGATCCTGCGATTACTGACTGCACTGCTCCTAAAATCGCTGGTGTTGGCCCTTAGAACATAAAAAATGAAGTGGCTGGGAAAGCCCATTGAATTGATATGTCTTACTGTATATTTCATGAACAGAAACCTCACAAGTGAGGAATGGTGACTTTTCCGGGTTTAGGTACCACTTCTAGATACCCCCACTGCTGACTATACTAGCCAAGCACAGAGTGACGGTCCTTCCAGCACACAGTTCCTACCTGCATTAATGGGGCTATCAACTAAAAAAGAATACCTTTTCCAGGTGCCTTATAGCTTCTTAGAATATCTGTTGGCTGGGTTACATCTCTTGCAGTAAACTAAAGATAATATTTCTGCTGTCAGAGCTCAGGAAGAACTATGTATTCTTCTGAAAAAAATTGATTTAGTGTTTGTGTGTCAAAATCTAAAGTCCTTCCTTCATTGAAATAAAGCTTGACTGGATTCAGTTGTTCTTCATATTCAGATATTGCATGATAAGACATATTTAGGGCAACAGGTCATTTGGTCCCACTGTCAGGATAGCATCCCTTAGTCCTTCTGGTATAGCATATGTTCTTACGGCTGCTGTCAGTGTATTAAATCTCAAATTGAAAGCAAAAAAAGGCATAAGCTGTTAAGGAAGTTATGCTTTAAGGACAAATAACCTAGTGTATCAGAAAATCAAGACAAAATTATAATTAATATCACTTTCATGTTTTATGTAGTTTATATGTATATGGATGCATATTTATGTTACTGTTCAGGTAACACATTTGTTACCTGAATTTTTGAGAGAGTTGCAGTTGGAATCATAGAAATAACCCAAAACCTACTGATCGTGGGTCAATCTGAGGAGAGTTACTAACTTTTTACAGTGCCAAGCTTTTTAGGTCATCTGAACATTGAGGGAAAAAAAACTAAGAAGGTTATGGGAAGCATGAAGTGGGAGGAACTGTGGAACCAACATTTTTCTGAGGTTCCAGCTATGTGCTGGGGACATGTAGGAACTGCTTGAGCTACGTGGTCATAATGTATATGGAATATAGGAATGCTGATTGCCTGGCATGGCTCAGGACAAGCATGTTCTCACACAGTGATTTGGTGTGGTGGGAGAAGACAAAACAGTAAAATCCTGAACCGTGCCAGGGTCTGCACTGTAATACCAATCTACCCTGGCTAGATGGAAGCAGTTCACGGCAGAGATGAGACATTGCACCTTTGATTTTACTTTAGAAGGCAATATTGCAGCTGTGTGCTGCGCAGAGTTGAAAGTCTCATAATCCTAGCAACTTTAAAATGAACTACATTTCTCTTACCTACCCTTTTCAGTTCTACTTTGGAGAGTTTACCCCTGAATAAATGACGAGGAAGCAAAACATTGCGATGCTGAAAAGCCACACTAGTTTCATTTTCCAAGAACTTGGACATGGCCAACGAGATCAGCTGAACCTTTTTAAGCAAAAACAGTTCCTACAGAGCCCAACAACGAAAATTTCAGTGGAAGAAAGTTCTTTTCAGGAGAATGAGTAGATGGGAGTAAAATGACCTCTTTGTTCTGTACTGGGACAGCCAGGTCTATGGTATAAGATTTTGGTGAAAGTCTTATAATTAAAGTGTTGATGTAACCCTTTCTTTCTGTGTTGTGTAGGATTTGATATCAGATTTTACAGAGGTAATTTCATTCTTTGTCTCACTGTATTACTGCCCAGGTGCTGACAGCAGCTATATGTACCTCTGTATTCTCTGAAGAGGTCATGCAATAAAATCCCAGAGGTGTTTCAGCCCAGCTATTGGTAACTAGAGTACAGTGGTTTTGGATAAATTTTACCAACAAAAAGAGGGTGTTCTTTCCTGCAAATCAGAAACATATTCCTCTGAGAAATGTCTAGCCTTATCCGCAGGAATAC
Organism: Eurystomus gularis; assembly: GCA_013400335.1. Classification (NCBI taxonomy): domain Eukaryota; kingdom Metazoa; phylum Chordata; class Aves; order Coraciiformes; family Coraciidae; genus Eurystomus; species Eurystomus gularis. The sequence goes on along the minus strand of VZZY01018766.1, from coordinate 112,075 downwards.
CCTTTAGCACTCAAATGTTTCAGCTTCTATGCTTGTATAGGAAACATAAGCAGGATAGGAAATTGGAAGTCCAGCTGAGGTCTTTTTAGAAGAAAATGTTATATGTGCACATCCTATACTTGGTCTGAATTTGACTTTGAGAAGCTTTCATTTAACTGTAGTCTTGAGTTTATATTACTCAAGCAGTTATCACATTCACAACCACCCTATGGTATAGCTGGTTTTGCACTGGTATTAATATGCTGAAAAAATGAACAGATCTTTCTGTTTCTTCACTCCTGAAAACACCATTTTTAAGTTACAGTGTCTCAGCACATACTTCTTTACTTTTATGTTACTGTATGAAGATGGAGCACTTTACACACAAGCAAGGAGGAGTTTCTGGCTGATCAGTTCCTGTTCTAAAACCTCAGTACTAAGGACAAGAAGAGGAGATTTGGCTTAGAGCCCAGCAACAGTGATAATATCCCGTGCTAATCTGGAAAGCTTATGTTACCTGTCCTGCAGGTTATGTGGCGCATTATGTGTTGATGAACTGGATGACTATAATTTATAGTCTCCTGACAACATGACAGCATTATGAAAAGAATGGCAAGCGTGTGTTACCCATTAGAAAATCTGTTAGGATGGCTTGGAAGATTTTGGTGGCAGTAGAGATGCAAGTGTAATTTTGAAAAAAAAACCAGATTGCTCTTGCACTTTAATTTTGGGAGTTGCTTAAATGTAGTGATCTTCCTCCTTTGTTTTCAGTATCATGAGGCTGCTTATTTACCACAATGCTACTACTGATTTCTTTTGTAGAATCCCACTCAATGTGAGAGACATTGTCTACTGTACAGGAGTTTCACTGATGGATGAAGATGTATGGGAGTTCATCTGGATGAAATTTCATTCTACCACAGCTGTGTCTGAGAAGAAAATATTATTAGAAGCCTTAACTTGCAGTGATGACAGAAACTTGCTCAACAGGTACAAAAATATTACATATCTGTATCTGAGTATTGTCAATAATCACTTCAACATTTATGGATCATCACTTGAGCTTTGGTATAAATGAAAGAACTTTGCTTTTTGGGCACAGGCTTACTGTCTGTTTAAACAGTCATGTTTTTTCGTTAATATGTGTGAAAATTGACAGTTATTATATCTTTTCATTTCCAAATTTTCCTACGTTAATTGGAAATACTTGAAATCCTATAATAATTGATATTATTTTTTTGTTAGGATGTCCTTTATTTAAATGTATTGACCGGTCTTATCTTACTGATTTCATAAAAATGCACCTGTAAAGTTGCACTCAGCTTTTACTGAAATACTTTTACATCAAGATTTATCTGATTCATAAATGTGTCTTGCCTTTGGAATCATAGAAATAAACCACTGAACTCACTTGGAGACTTAAACCATTTGAAAGCTATTACTTTTTTTTCTGAGAGTTGTCTGATACGCTGTTGTTAGACTATGTGTTGGTGAAATTAAATAGCATTTTTTTTCTTGTTTCTCCCACTAGGCTTTTGAATTTGTCTCTCAACTCAGAAGTTGTCCTGGATCAGGATGCAATTGATGTGATAATCCACGTAGCTCGAAATCCTCATGGAAGAGATCTTGCTTGGAAGTTTTTCAGAGAAAAATGGAAAATATTAAATGCTAGGTAAAGATGAAATGTCTACATTTATTTTCATTTATTATGTTGTAATTTGTGTCAGTATTGTGGATGTGTGTATTCATGTATTTAATCCGTAAATAGAGATGTCTCTAAATATGAAATACATCCATTTAAGTCATAAATGCATTTTTTCATAGATTAATACACACATGCATAGAAACATTTATCTCCTAGCAATCACCTGTACATATATATGTGACTGGTTTTTGTCTGCACTTATGATAATGAATTTTATCTATACGTCAAGTGCTGCAGTTTTACCTTTACATAGATAAAAAAGCAGAAGTTCCCAAAGGGATTTTTCTCATTTTAAGTCTGATAGAAAAAAATCTTTTCAAGAACATTATTTCAACTATGGAAAAAAACACCAAATCCTTTTTGAAACATGTCATTTTCAAAAGGATGCTAATACAGTGTCATCGCCTTGCCTTCCACTCTGTGTTTCAGGTGATAGAGGAACAGCATTTTGAATTAAAAATAGATGAACAGGAAGGAGACAGGGTTCTTCCTTATACATACTTCTCTTTCTCTTTGAACAAGTAATACATGCTCCTACTCAGAAGCCCAGTCAACATTTTAAAATCTTTTTTGATGAAGATTTTGATATTAATTCAATGAACGAGAAATTTCGTTAGTTCTTTATGGGCAGCCTGAGGGTCTGAAAGATTTCACAGCAGCTCATCTGATACTGACAGAGTAGAAGGAACCACAACTGGGATGCACTTAAAATTCTTAAAGGCAGATGTCCAAGAACTTCTGACACCCCATGCCAGGCCACTCGCAGGATGCTGACAGAAAAAGTATTGGAAACTCCATTCTGGATGTGTGAGGAGCCATCTAGCACAGCACAGAATATTTGAAATGGTATATTTAAGATGCTGTATTGAAGCAACTAAATCATAGTGCCCCATGAATACAAGCACCAAATTATTTTAGGTTTCACAGCATCAAAAGAAGAGTCAAGGAAACTCAGAGACTGTGCAACTTTCCTAAAGATTCATAAAATTGTTCATGCTCTTTTGGATGATATTTGTAGTATAGTGGGATTTTAGAAGAAGTTCAACTGGGAAAATAGGTTTGAGCTGGAATTGGTTTTGGAAGTTTATATTGCAGGAACTTACTTTTTGAAAGCAATTTCTAAAAAGCTTTAAGAGTGCTGAAGAGTTTAAAAATTAAGAATCCTCTGCTTCTGGTATGATTATTCCAAGACTTGGACTTTTACAAAGAAAGTGGATGACAGACCCATTACTTTTATGCAACCCAATGCAGTTAGTTATGTTCTGGATAGCAAACAATTTTTCAGGTTCCTCCAGGGATTTTTACAGAGTTTAGGCATAAATCTGTCAAAATCTGTGTTGCTACAAATACATATGCAGAAGTTGTGTCCTGCCTTAGCAAGTATGTTTGCCCGACAATCTAGCTAACACCTGTGATTTTAGACATGGACAAGGTTGAGCAGTGTAAACAAATGGACAAAATTTAGAAAACTATACCACGTGCCATTTTTTTGTGTGTTTTAATTTTAAATAGCTTAACTTCACCTAAAATTTGAATTTTATTTATTTCACTTGCTTGGAACTAATCACTGTGCTGAGTTCCTAACGGTCAGCAAGACCTCAGAAGGGATGGGTCTGTTCAACCAAGTAACAAGTGACAGGACAAGAGGAAATGACCACAAGTTTCACCAAGGGAAATTTAGGTTGGATATTAGGAATAATTTCTTTACTGAAAGGGTTGTCAAGCATTGGAACGGGTTGCCCAGGGCAGTGGTGGAGTCCCCATCCCTGGAGCTATTTAAAAGATGTATAGACATAGTGCTTAAGGATGTGTCAGTGTTAGGTTAGTGATTGGACTCGATGATCGTAAAGGGCTTTTCCAATCTAGGCAATTCAGTGATTCTGTGATCAAAAACCTGTTATTTTCCTTTTTTTTAATAAGAAAATAACAGTCTCTCTCTTTGCCCGACACTGAGTTTGTTTTCTACACTCAGTTTGATCTCCAAACACAAGTCAGAGCCACCAAAAGGATTGTAGCAGTTGCGTTTTTTTGAAAGGGACATCCAGTTGTGTTTCTATCAGTTGCCAAAAGATTCAGTGCAGTGGGATGAAATAGTTCATGCAAGCTGTACATATGTGATGTATACTGAAAATAACTTTGGTTTTTAATTGCACGTTAAAAACTTTTAAGAGAGACTTTGAGAGGGTAGAATTAGTCTCAACACCTTGCCCCTTGATCAATGATCAATGAAACAGTAACATGACATAATGCAAAATTAGGCTTCTGATTTAAGCTTGCCACACTAGTACATTTTATAAATACAAGCTTTATTGCAGAGTGGTTGCACAAGTAGACTCTGTCCCAAGACTTCCTTTTCCTACAATTAAAATCTACTATTTAATTTTATTTAAAATTAAAATACTTTGTATGAAACATTAATTTAATAAGGTAATATCGCAATGTTATTTTCCATTGAATTTATTATAAAATGTGTTGACATTTGAGATGGTAAAATGAAATAGCTGAGGGTGATTGAATTATACTATAACACTATTTCCTCTAACTTTAAAAAGCATGTCAAAGAGTTAGAATGACAACAAAATATTATCCATTTATATTTTTACAGTATCCTTATATTCACATTGTTCAGAAGATACTGATAATGTATAAAGTCTTCAAAATTATTTATATCCCATAAGCAAAGGTGACTTAGAAATTGAGGTGCCTAACAAGTCTTGCATAAGAAATCCATGGGACTAAGACTGCTAAAATTCTGAAAAAGAGAATTGAAAGTGCTGTGCTTGAATTCCTGTTACCTAAGCGTGCACTACCTTGGCTCCTAAATAATTTTCACCATGTGTACACGTTGGTGTCTGTGTGTGAAAATTTAATCCAACAGCTGCCTGTAAGATTTCCTTCATTCTCAAGTGCTGAATCATTTGTCAGCGTTTGGGTGTTTGACGATATTTGGGAAGCCATTTACACCTGTCCAAAGTAAGTGGACTATGCTGCCTCTCATGTTGAGCTCACACAGGTACAAATCCTGTACAAATGTGAGGCGTTGGAGGTTCACTCCCCAGAAGTAAAGGAGCAGGTGGAAAGCCCATGACTGCAGGATCTCAGGACCTGTAAGGTCCTGGTTCTGCAGTGCTATTGTCTTTCCTATGAAGTATGAAAAGACAGATACTTGCAAGACCAAACACTTTTCCTGTTCATTCTTATGTTTCACACCTGCAAAATACTATTTCGCAAGGTGGCTTTTTTAGAATTTTTACCAGCAGAGCCTGTTTAGAAATTGCTGTTAGTGGCTGACTACGCCCAAGTATGCATAATGGGCAGTAACCAGCAGAGGTATTCATGAAGGTATCTTTTTCAGTGGAAGGAATTCTGCTACTTCTTGTTTGCATTGTGGCTACAGTACAGACTGCAAGAAAAATAAAATCCCTGCAGCTGTTTTTATGAGGTCGCTTCTGTAAAGTGGATTGGTAACCTTGTCAAAAGACCCCATCAAGAGGAGCTTCCAATTTTCCAAGCAGTCAATTATGAGGCTAAGCTGAGACTGTAATAATAAAGGACTTTGTTAGAAAGCCTAAACATGCTTAAAGGACCATGAAATCTATACTTCCCATAGGACGCGTTTGCGTCTAGATGTCTGTATATGTCAGTGTGACTGAAGTTTTGAAAACAGAGATGTACTTACTGAAATATCCATGAGTAATTCAGTTATTAGTGGTCAGGGAGTAGGATTTTTGGTACCTATAACTGTGTTTCCCCTCACACAAGCTCAAGGTAGCAAGCAACACAGTGTACGCCTTTCCTAAAACAGTCTCTCAAAGAAAACCCAATTCCCTTCCCTCTCCCTCTTCCTATCCCTTTTCCCTGTGACTATCCTTCTCTCTTTCTCTTTCTTTCTCCCTCCCTTTTCAAAGGACTATGGCTTACAGTACCTAAGCATTTGAGAGCAATTAATTTAGGATTAATAGAAGCAGAACAGAAAGCTGTGATTGTGCTAGTTCATTTCACTTTGAATTTTGAATTCCTTCTCTAAATGAGTTTGTAAAAGCGGGATATGAACAGAATTGTTCCCCCAGATAAACTTAATTGCGGTGAATCTATTGGTATGACTTCCACAGGGCTGTCAGGAGAGCTGGATTCCCTATCTCAAAAACAGTAATGTTCAGATTAGCTAGATATTGCTTTGGATGCATGTGCAGATAAAGATAAGTGTAACTGTTTGTCAAGTGCCTTTTGCCACACTGAATGACATCCAGCTTGAACAAGAGTCTTGCTTTCAATTTCCAGTGGGATTATATTCTTCATGCTAGAGACTTTTAAAAAAAAAAACAACCCACAAACTGTTCCAGCATGAAACACAAAGCTTCAGGAGTAGTCTGGTTCATCTTGTAAGTGATATAGATGCTTCACTTGGGGAACTGAAAAAAACTTGTGGAAAAGCAAGTGGAATTTGAATGGCCAGTTTCAAAGCAACTACCTGCAGAAGGTCATTGCTCATGGCTGCTGAATATCCTACCTTTTAAATATTCCTTGCCCAAGCTTTCAAATTTTCATTCCAGGTTGGTTCTTTGAAGATGCTACATCATGACCCAGGGGATTATTTTAGCAGTATTATTCTCTATCAGTATTATTCATTTTAATTATCAGGTACTGGAACAAGAAAATTTGATTCAGTTCACTTATCGAGAGGCTATTTGTAATGTAGATGAAGTGGATGAATACAAAATGCAGAGAAGGCTGCAGCACTAAAAAAGATCTGTTTTAATGGTACAGCTAGAAGGCTTTCTCAGCATACTTCTCAATAGTTGCTGCCCCACTCCTTCTTTGGCACCTGTATTTTGAGCTGCTTGGTGTCATTACATGGAAGGCCATTTCATTAAGTGTGAGGTGTTGTGGTTTGGTCCTCTCCTCTCAAGCTCTCATGTGTGGCTGTGGTTAAGCCCATTCTGCTAAGTAGCATCCAACTAAGAGTTAACTACAAATAGCTCAGCCTAGAAAAAGGTCTCAGTCCAGGTTTTTAGCATGAAACGTTGGAATACCAGCATCCAATTCCAGTGCTATTCCCTTGGATCCCCAGAATTGGCCCCACATCTTCTCCCTTGTTTACAAGAGACTACTTTCTAATTTTCAGCTGACCTAGCGCTTGCACTAACTCTTTGTGCATCTTCCGTTTGCCCTTGCAGGTATGGAGAAGCATTATTTATGAATTCGAAGCTTGTAAGTGGGGTCACAGAATTCCTCAATACTGAAGAAGAACTAAGAGAGGTAATTTTTAAATTACTTTTGGCACATGAGGCTGCATTTGTTGTAAGCAGGGAGCAGGACAGGAGAGATACGGTGTCAGTTGTCTTGGAGCTCTGGTTGCTCAGCTGGAGTCACAGGCCCGTGCTGCAGCTGGACAGCACAAGGATGAGGAGCAGATTGCAAAGGCACCTGGGTGCGTAGAGGTGGTGTCAGCTAGTTGGTGGTGCAGGCACTTCTCTGTGCTTACCTGGGTATGTAGGGTTTTTTTTTTTTCTCTTGACTATTGGTTGAGAAACTAAAGATGAGATCTTTCTATCTACGTTTTATGCTTCAGAGGGCAGCCCTAGAAAATCCCACTGTTGAAAGTAGAACCTGGCAGTGCCTTCTCTGTTTTTCTTTTGTCTACAGTATTTCTGTGTGACAAAAGCTGTTAATCCAATATTCTGGCCAAATGATGCCACAATATTTTTTTCTAAATACTAAGTATTTTGTATTTAGATTGCAAAGATTTCCCATTTTAACTTAACATCTACCCTGACTGAGGTAGTTATGCAATTGTGTTACGCTGTGCTTAGCAGCTGCTTGACATTGCTCCAAATGGATCAAATCATTCTTAAACAGCATAATCACCATTAATTGAACTCTGATTGCACTATGGTATTTTGTGTCCAACCATTTGTCTGCACTCAAGTCTAGTAGCCTCAGGAACTTAGGGAAGAACCGCAGCTCATTTCCTCAAAGCTGCCCTGGTAGGAAGGATAGCACTGTCCAGATTGGAGTATCTGCCCTACACAAGGAAGCCTTCTGTACTCTTAGCTTACTGAGTATTGTATTGGCAGGCCTCTCTGTTTACAATTTCCCTAAAAGAAAGTGGCCTTGCAAACATTTTGATATAAAAAGTTCAGCAATCAGGTAAAGTTTTTGATAATTTTGATAGTTTCCAGGTCCCTCCCATGCTTTTAACTGTGATGGGAATGAGACAGTTACAGTATCAGCCTTTTCAGTTTTGAGCTCATACACAAAAGGATGTTGTTGGAAGTTGATTTCAATAAACAAGGTGAATTTGGCATCACCAGAAAACAAAAATTAACTAGTTGTGAATAAGTGTTGCTAAACCCACCTGATTTTATACAAGTCAACATAACTAGCAACCTCCTGTGCCCATCAGCCTTGCAGTTCTCACTTAAAGAGTAATTCAAAGCACATCAGTGCCATCAGCTATAATAATCCAGGTGATAGTGCTATAATTTGAGCAGACGCAGAGGCTGTTTTGGTCTGCTGAAAAAAGATCAAAGCTTTCTCATAAAGGAAGGAATGCGCTTCAGGCATTCAAAGATTGTCAAACAAGTGCCCAGTTTTGCCATTCTCTTCACACTGTAACCATCCCTTCCTTTTCTAAGCAACTGACCTGTATTATATCATCAAAAGGGTTCTGCAAATCAAAATGAAATAAATTTGTTGTGAAGCTTGATAAATCCAAAGGGCATCAGGGCTGCCTTCTCCTGATATTTGCATATAAACCTGAATTAGAAGCATTTCCAGTGCTCCCAATTTGGTTTCTTAGGTAGAAATAAAAGTTTAGAGCAGCCCAGCTGTCTGCACAGTGCAGCAGCTGGGCTGCAGGGCAGAAGGAGGTAATGATATTAATGTGATCTGGCACTGACATGTCAATATCTTCCAGTGCAATTTGGAGCAATTGTATCACAACTAATTGACAGTCTACTGTCTTACTACATTTCCTATTGAATCTTTCTACATGATACCACATTTACTTCAACAGTGATTGTGGAGGTTTCTCCTAAATGCCTGACTTGTTTGTGTGCACTGGAAATATCTACTTTCCTTAGTTTCTGCAAATTTAACCTGTTAATTTGTATTTCCAGCTAAAGAACTTCATAAAGAGTTATGAAGGGGGAGCTGCTGCCTCTTTCTCTCGTGCCGTGGAAACAGTGGAAGCCAATGTACGGTGGCAAAGGCTTTATAAGGAAGAACTTTTCCAGTGGCTAAGAAAATCCTTGACACACTAATCTATCTTTCCAGCCGACCACTTAACATGAAGCTCTGCAAGAGGAAAAGGAGACATTTTAGAAGTGTTCAACATTAAAATCATGAAGACAAGATCAGAGTGCAGGGATAAGGTTTTTTTCCTTTTTTTTTAACTGTGGGATTTTTTTTTTTACACTGGGCTCCTGTGAAATTGTCAAGAAGCTTTTCAGAAGGGAAGATCATGAATGCTTGTGAAATCCAGCCCTCAGTGTACACAACCAAACATGATATTAAGTGGTGCATGTAAACGCTGACAAAAAAACAACAAAAAAACCCTTCACAGACTATTTTGTGCATGCTTGTACTGTCCCTGCCTGTATTCTAGCATGCTTATGTATAACAGCCACATTTTGTATGTGAGTTCCAGTTACATCAAAGATGGGCATTATACAAAGCACAAAGACTATCTATGACAATCAGTGTTACAATGAAGAAAAGGAAAGCAAGGAAAAGGAAATGCAGAAGGCTTCCAGCTTGGAGCAGTGTGAGATATAAAGTCAACTTTCCTGCCAGCTGCCAATTAGTCTACCACTCTGATTGTCTTTTAATGATTACAAAGATGCCAGCTCGTTTTCTGAGTTGCCAGTTGTTGTATCTGCAGTCTGTATTCCCACATTTAAATACACAGAATATATAGAAGAGGAGATAGAGAAAGGGACAGGGAGGGGGAGGAGAGAGAGGAAATGAGAGGAACATCATCCATGCATAATCATTCGCTGCTGATCAGTCGAACAGGGTAGTTTTAGCTGTGAACATATGCAGTGTTGGAGGAGAACTTTGCATTGATTTCACAGAATCCATGAACAACCTCTTCTCAGCTATTTTACAAGGCAGTGATACTCATGATGGGTCACCCAACCTGTGCAGTAGTAAGTTATGCATCTGATAGTGCACATGTATTATAAATAAACATAAAATTCAAATGGAAATTAGCAAAAAGGGATAATATCTTGCATGCAAAGACATAAAGTTTCCCAAGAGAGCTGTCTTGCCTGTGTTAGACCAGCCTCTGTAGCAATTTATTATGCTAGACAAGTCAAATTCTCTATGTGGGCAATACTTCTGTAAATATGGGATGTACCCATATTTATGCCAACTTAGAAAAGTGAAATATGGGGGGGGGTGGGGGGGTGTATTTGTGGTGGCTAATACCAAGAATATTGTTTTCTTTCTGTTTCCTTGTATTTCACATAGAGTGATGCTTATCTTAATCACGTTTGTTTTTTCTCAATCCTTAATCTGAAAGATCAGTGTGACACAGTGGAACTGCTACTTGTACAATGACTATCTGCACCATTGGTGCTCAGTGTTGAGGATAAAAGTGATGGGAACCAAATACTCTTCCATGTCTACACTGTGGAGAAAAATAATCCACAAAACTACAGAGAGTTTTCAGGAGACAGTTTGCAGCAGCTTCAGAAGAGGAATGTAGATGTACAACAGTGTTTCTTTATCCCATCCCAGTTTATCACAACCATCTGATCACATCATGACCCTGTACATTAGGAACGTGTGGCTGAAGTAGAGGGCAACTATTTTGTCTGGTTGTTTTCCTTCACAAGGTGTGGAAGTTACCAACATGCTTTATGGTTGCAGTTGCTTATCCTCAGTAAGTTGTGAGTTGAAACATTAGTGCAAAAAGAAAAAAAAAAACACAAGCATCTTTAGATATTGTCAGAGTTGTGTGGAGACAATATTGTTTTCTGGGCTCCCATTCCCATGGTGCTCTACTCCTCAAGTCTGGTAGGCTAAGCTGTTGTACCCATCTTGAGCCTGTCATTTTGTGTCTTTTACTGTGCAGAGGGTCCTATTTGTGGACTGGGTGCATGGAATTGTTGTGTGGGCATTCGCCCCCCTGTTTGATGCTGTGTAGCACCACGTGTTAGCTTGACCACATATAACCAAAAGAAGAGGCAACCCTGTACTCTTGTACTGTTAATTCTTTTACCTTATAGTAAGCCCTAAACCTTTGTGCTATGTTACAGTGCTAGTGAACTTGATGCCCAGAGACATTATCGTATCCAAGTTGAGTGAAATCCTCCTTCTCCTATGTATTTTACCTACCTCACAGGGGTGTTGTGAGGCTTGACTAATGTTAGCAAAGCACTTGAATATCCTCTGATGAAAGGCGTTTAAAAGTGCAAAGTATTATTTTACGTGGTTGACCAAACTCAACCTCGATGCCGGTATGTAGCGTCACATTTTTAATTTCTACTGAACAAAATCACATGCAGATTTGTATAATAAAAAGCAAGCCAAATATTATTTAATATAACCTCTACCCTGTAATGAAGGCCAAAATTATGATATCCAAAGAGTGTGCAGAAAACCAAGTCCTCAAACATTAATCGCTTTGAGGATTTCAGAGGAAAGAAGTGTGCGTAATGGTCTGTCCCTTTGCAATTCTGTTCAAGATTGTCTTTGATGACTTTTCTTTTTCAGCACCACAGATTAAACCACATACCTCTAGGATGTGCATAGAAGTTTCTGGTCTTTCCACTGATAAAGGGCAGGCTAACAATATGTTCCAAAGTCAAAAGATTATTTCAGCCTGTGTATTCTGTACTGTGCACAGAAATTTCCACTGTTGCTCATTTGAACTGAAGTTCTTGCACATTTAGCTGGCATTGGATGTAAATTGATATTTTAGTGGCCTTGAGCAACCGGTGTACCACAAATATGAAGCCCTAAATGTATCTATTATACATACCTATTGATGTATTGCTTATAATTGTTGTGTTCTAGTAATGTTGGTATTACTGCTATAGCTAAGGTTGAGCTGGCCTTTCCATTATAATTCCCTCTTCTCTTATTTTTATATTTTGTATTTTACTGTTTCACACTGAATCAGGATTAAATTTAAATGGATTAAATCCAACAAAACTATAGATGTTTTCTACAATATTCAACTCTCCTTTATTTAATTGTATGTCTTTAGAAACTTTTTAAAATAAGCTCCACACAGCTGTGTATTAGAGACTAGTTGATACCTCATGGAAAACTCTTAATACAGTCTGCTTAGAAAAATCTATTTATCTTACTGATTTTCTTTCTCCTTTACCAGTCCTTTTCTAAAGATGGGTCCCATTTTTATGTTTTGGATTGTGATTAGGAAGCCAAATACCCCAAATTTTTCAGCATTTTGAAATCTAGGATTTAATTTTGTCCTTTTTAGTGAGAGGAGATGCTGCAAAAATGTGGATCCAGTGTGGATGTGGACCTCACCCAGGCCCTGGGCATCATTTTATACAGATTTAATGAGGCCTGTGTCTCCAGTAAGCCTTTGTATGACTCAGGATCTTTTGCAGTTATTAATTGATATGTCCTACTAATTCTCATAGACATACGAATAGACAGGATTTCATGCAAGCATAACAATATACCTATTGTAAAAATACCTATTGTGGTTTTATAACATTGTCCACTACAAAAATCTCAGCCTATTAACTTTGTAGCTGGTAGAATTATTCAGGCATCCACTGCTAATAGGTGTTAAAATGATAGTAACTACTAATTGTGACTAGGGCAGAACAATGTGAAAACATTCTTCTGAAACAAAATGTTGCTTCTGCTATTACTGGGAGCAGTTGGACATTGATTTTGATGAAAAAACTTTATGTGTCCTTAAGTACATTCAAATTTGTGACCTTTGATAATTTCTTCAGTGAATATAGCAAGAATTCTGATACTGTGTTGGAAACTGAAGATGAGTTTTGTGTAGCTGTTGGGCGGTCATGAATATTTCACTGAGCTTTAGAGTGGCAAAGGAAATACCTCCACTGATGCAGAAGGGTACTTTCACAGCAAACATCCTGAACCATACAATTAAATACTTGGTAGTAAAGAATAAAAAATAAAATTTTATATATATTTATTCATATGAAAAATCCTCTGTAGAGATAATTTTCCCCAAAATATCCGCAAGTCTGATTATTTGGACAGAATAAAGTTAAGCTAATATTTGCAGATGATGGTGCATTTGTTTAGATACTTGCATAATAAGGTTTTGGTTTTCCACAAGATCAAAGTCGATACTGAATTAAATGAAAATAAACTTTGAGTTGAACATGCAACTTTCTTTCTGAGGGAGAGGGATGTGGCTTTGAAAAATGTTTATTTATATAATTGACTTTCCACCACTCCTGTTATGAGTATTCACTGTCTCAGGCTGCCTGTCATAAGCAGGATTTATAGCCACAGTGTCAGTATGAGCATGAAAGAGTAAAAAGGACCATCCTGCTTCCAAGCAGCCTGAATAGAGGCTGTTTGCCGAGCTTTGGATGGAGCAATCCAAAAACTGCTGGCTGTATCACCCGCTGCTGCTGCCAGCCCGCCCAAGTCAGGAAGGCAGCTGGGAACCACTGAAGTGCAGACAGGCTCCATCCAAGGTTCTCTCAGCTAAACAGAAGGGACAGGAGGTCCCTTTGCCTGCTACAGCTTGGGGGTGATCTTCAGAGATTAGTGTCATTGTCTAGTGCTAGCACAAAAGAAAGTGAGCCTGCATTGCACAGAAAAAATGAAATCCCTGAGCTATGGTCACTCCAGCTGTTACCTGAAGTCTTTGTAAAGGTCTGGTCTGTAAAGTTTTTCAGATGTCATTTCAAATGGTCAAAAAATACTTTGATTTTTCAATGTGTAAGAACACAGTCTTTTTTCCTTTATGGTATTTTTGTTAATGTTGAAAATGTGCCATGAGTTTCTTGGGCCTTTTTCTGATGAAGTGTTTGGAAGGACTAATAGTAGTAATAGTAGTCACTGTACTAATAGTATTAAAACTTTCAGATGCCTGAGCAAACCTGTATGGTACAAGTATCTGTGCAGTTCCCCTTTTGCATGCAAAACTGTAAAAAATTGGCCAGTTTATTTTTCATGTGATTGTGGAAGCTTCTGTCTATCTTAAAACCAATGCTGAAACCCACTGAAACTACTCTGACTTGAACAAATAGTCCATGCTAACAGTAATTTAGTCTTTGATGGGAAGGAAGGGAAGAAAGGAAATGCTACACGTAAGGATTTTTCACCAAAATAAGGCCACATACCCTAGTTAGAGCAGAATTTTAAAATTAAGTGTATTTTGAAGAAGCTGGTTGAACTTGGGTCCATCTTGTGTCTTTATGCTGACAGTGGTGGGTAGCTTGACCTCAGAATATCCCTACATAGTAACACAGTTGAGGTTGGATTTTATAAAAGATGTGTGGAGCTGGTTTCATTGTGATGTGTTTAAAGAGAATCACCCACATGAGCAAGTGCTGTGGGTCATATCCAATGTCCTTTCTCAGAAAAAAATACATTTACCTTTGGCTGATTTGTAACTAATGAAGTAAGTGCGATGTTGCCAAATAGTATTTCTGAATGCTTTCCTTATTTTACGTGCACCATTTCTTAAGGATCCAAGTGACATCAGTAGAGAACATAGAGGTGAACAGCGCTGTGAGAGCAGAGGGGACTGCGATGCAGTGGGCAGTCAGGAGCCAGGAGGCTTTAGCCAGAATGCCCCAGCATTTCCTGGACAGCATCGCTTGGATTTGCCTGATAAGGATAGACTTGGAACAACAGACAAGGCCAAGGGCCAAGATGCAGTCTCAGTTCTCTGCGATACGTTTCAGTCCACTTAATATGTTCATTTCTGTAATTTCAAAAGAAACCTGTAGCCAAACTGATGACATGTGTGGCCGCAGATCCTCCTTTGGTGCACAGTGAGGTAGATCCATTGACGTGACTGACGTGAATTGCAGCTGAGGATCTAACCCATTGCTTTCAGAACAGCCCCCTGAGGTGGTGGCTGGGCTGGTGTACAGGCTGTTCCGCGTATTTGTATCTGTGTTGCAGTAGCACATACTGGATGACAAATGGTTTCTGTTTTCCTTTTGCTTTTTGTTTAGAATAATGCTTTGCAATTGGCTCCAATGTCATAAAGCTTTATAATATGTTTGGAGAGCTGCAGAAAACTGTACCATGAAGAATGTGGCTACTATCCTCTCTTTTTTCCTGCAAATGGTAGATTTCAGCAGAGATGGACTTCCCTGGACTTAGACACTCTGTGAAAAAAAAATATTCTGACAGTTTCTAATGGAAACATCATTGTAATTACTGTATAACTACCCTGTACAAAGACAGCTTTATTATATGTGTAAATGTAATTTTGCTATGTTGTTTTTATGGTTGAGGGACAATAAGCTTTGGTGTGGATGAGACGTATAGCCTTATAAAAACAGAGATTGTAGCTCCCTGTCTGATGTTTTACTGAAAGATGTTCAGTTGCTCTATTTTTGCAGAAGATAAACATAAACCAGTTCTCCAAAAACTAATGATCTATTCCACTACACACACGTCAATGACATAAATGGATCATACTAGTGAAAATAAAGGCTTGTTAATAAATTGCATTATTTTCCCAAGAAACTCCCCATGTAAGATCTTGTGTCACCTTAAGAAGTCCTGCAGCTATTAATGCTAGTTATAATGGATGAGTCCCTCTATTAATTCTGTCTCAACACCAGATTAATTCTGAATACTCTAATTAGAAGAGCATATTTTTTCATCATTTCTCAAATCTGTACTCTGGAATTCAGTTCTTTCTCAAATAAGATATGGGGCTGGCTTGGTTTAGATACAGTTCACCAATGGTTTCACACAAAGGAGAGTATGCAAGATCGGAATGCCATTTTCATGGAAAGGAAATGTAGATCGTTGCATAATGTCACAGTTCTCTGTGTACCATATATAGATGCATGTATAGCTTCTAATTCTGGACCGTTTTGCTTTGACAAAGCTTTCATTGGTTATTTCTCATTACAGATCTTACTCAAAAGCTTCAACTCAGCAAAGCATAGGACGTAGGCAAGGTGTGAGGCTGTGTTGACCACAACTCAACTACATATGTATGCATGGAGGCAGTCCAACTCGTTTCTGTAGGATTAATCAAGTGTTTCAAATTATGTGTCAAATCTGGCTGAAACAGTCTTTCTGAAAGTGATTTAGATTGAAACCTGTTTCTGCACAAGTTTCAGGTGCAGGGTATGGTGATGTGTTGCTGAATTTAAAATCATAACTTACTTTATGTAGAGCCAGCTGTTCTTCTTTCTTTTTTTTTTTTATATAAAAAAGCATATTTTGCATATAGAGGGGAGATACTGGTTCTCAGTATATCTAAAAATGCCAAGTTTAACAAAGTTTTTCATTAATTGTTTGAAGCATCCAAGAATTTGAGAACAAAAGCAGAATTATTCTTATAATGCTAATTCATTTAAACCATTAGCAAAATAAAATACATGAGTTTCTGTTACAGCTTACCAGAAAAGTGTTTTTCTGTGATATGCCTTTAAAAATGATTCCATAAATATGGGATGACTGTGTTCAACCTAAAATTTTTATTCCACTCTAAGGACTGACTAAATGGAATTTTTTTTTTTAAATGAGAAACTTTATCTTCTGTATTTTAAGCAGAACAAATTTGAATTTTGTCTCTGATAATAAAATTTTGTATAGTAATGTGTAATTCATCACTGTCTTAATTTTCTGACGTGGAGACATGGCTAAGATAAATAATACCCAGCCTTTTGATTATGTTCCCATTTCAGTTGAGATAACAGTTTAATAATGCTGAATAGATACACTGAGGTTTTACAATGAAAAACATGCAAGAGAAAGTATTTTTTGACATGAGGAATTTTTCAAAACAGATTAAAATGCTGGGGCTAATAGAAAGCAGAGATCCACAAAAAATACAAAATTTGAGCTTGGAAGATTCTTAAGCACTCCAAGACTGAGAGGACTGAGGCTGAAGTAGAGAGCAAAATCTGTCTTTTGTATGTCTCTAATTATGTAAATTTTGAATAAGTAAAAAGATCTTTTCATTGGTAAAAAAGTGATTTCAACTGGAATGCAGTTCAAATGACTTTTTAATAGAGTCCTTGAATTGAGGCTGTTATTTTCCTTTTTTGAAGAACAGTTTTCAGTAACAATGAGATGTGAAATATGTGCAATTATTTACCCATTGGATACAATCATGTTCCCACTGAAGTCAATTGGAGCTTTGACATTGACATCACTGGGAGTAAAAGCTAACCCTGTATTTTTCAAAATATACCTTTCAATGCCACAATGTCTTTTTTCTTTAACAATAAAGATGTTTTCTTCTGTACTGCACATCTTAGTCTCCTGAAAAAAAAATGAAGGGAATTTTTAAGGTCCTGATTTTGCAAAGCACAACAGGCAACGTTGATGCTTTGAGCACAGGTTAACATAGCTGGGGCCTAAGTGAGTATGAGTAGTATCCTACTATTAAATACTTCCCTATATTATACTGGGGATAGAGATATCGTTATAGTATCCTACCATTAAATACTTCTCTATATTATCCTGAGGCTAGTGATTTGACCATCCTATATGCATATGTCAGCAGAGCATGGAGAGGTACCACTCATACCTCTTTTTCCTGAGTTCAGGTCTGGAGCACGAGTTCAGGAGGCCTGAGGAGGTGGCTTTCACATCAAGGGGGCACTGATATGTAGGATGAACTATAAAAGGCTAGGATGTAGTGCCCCCGGAAGAGCCCTTCTGTCTCCCTTTTCTATTCCATACACCTCTCCAGGAGTGTTGAAATAGCTGAGATGAAGTACACAGCCACCTTGGAAGCATCCCTGGGAGAGGAGGCGAAATGTGAGGAGGGAGAAATGGCACTTCCCTCTGAAATCCCATTGGCAGCACATCTCCTAATCAAACATCAAAAAGAACATGCTTCTTTCTTCCCCAGTGTGACCACTGCAATCAGCAGCACTTCAGTCGGTGGCTGAGCTGCTTTCAGGTTGAGCATTTTCATACAAGACCAAATGAAGAGCTGTTTATTTGCTCTCAGCTCTGTGTCTTCAGTAGAGCAGAACTTTAAAGGCACCCATTTGCTTTGAAAGCTCTGCAGCTGAGCTGGAGGGAGTAGGAGGGAGAGAAATTGAAGCCTTTGGTTTGTAAATGGACTTAGGAGTATTTGCTATCTTAATAACAGAAAAACAGCTTTTGCTGACTAACTCACTGCTTCCTCATATTCCTAGCAAAAAAAATATAGCTTCTTTTAAGCTGCACCTTCAGTACAGGAGCTACCATGCAGAATCCCGCTGCTGTCAAAGGTGCCCTGACTCCTGCATACTGGAAGGACCTAGGCCGCAGGAGTGGAGAGAAGCGATTCTGTGAGCTGGTGATAATCCTGCCTTTTCTGAGAACCAAGTGCTTACACCCCATGTTGAGAAGCAGTACTGAGAACAACAGATCTTGATGGCTGAGGCTGTATTATGGATGCGATGGGAAAATGAGCACAGAGGTACTTGTCAGAAAAGTGTAATGAAGTTAAGGCTGAAATGATGTGAAATAATGAGGATGTGCTTGGGAAATTAAAGCCTCATTATGTTGAAACTTAGTCTTTGAATCAGATGCAACATCTACTGTGGCCAAAATCTAATTAAAATAAATGGAAATTGCTGAATGGTAGAAAGGAGGTACCCAACTAGTGGCTGTTGTTTGCATCTTGGTGTGGATGTGAAACTACAGCAACAACTTTGTGCTGAATCTAACCCATACCATCCTATATGTCTGTGCCAGTTTGTCCTAAGTCAACTAATTAGAATTTGGACTCATGGTTCAAGGCTGAATGAGAACTGCGTCAGCAGGGCCAAGGTTAGACTTGATCCTCAGGTACATTTCCCATGTGTTGCCTCCTCCCCTTTCTGTCATGGTCCTGCTGCTTTTCTCAGGCCACAGCAATTGTAAGAACAGCAGGTAGAGCCTGGGGGTATTTTGTATGGTTTTGCCATCATATCACCTTACCTCTCAGCATTAATCAGAGGGCTGTGATGAAGAAACCAGGGCAGAAGTATCTAAGTGGCCTTGATCTTTGATGGTGCTAGCCACCCTTCCCCTGACCCACTGAACTGCCTCACTATCTGCTAGACTGCTAGGGCCTAAGCAGCTGCATTAGGGCTCGAGCCCTAGTATAGCACTTTTATTTTGCTAGGTATTGAATATGATGTTAATTACTCATTGTACTGCTACAGCATTACTTTTAGCAAACATCTTTTTGCTTCTTGAACTTAGGAATCACTTTTTTTCTGTTATACTTACCATCATTTTTGTCCTGCTCATTGCAGAAATGTAAGAAAAAGAAAGAGGAGGAAGAGGGGGAGGATAATAGGATGCTATTACATGACATATCTATTACAGTAGTTCATTTCATGTGGCACAGAACTGTTGCCAGTGATAAATGCGTGTTCCTGGTACAATTATGAGATGTACCTTGAACTGTTCAACAATAAAACTGTCAAAAGGTTGCAATATGCACAAGCACAAATGTGAATCCTTCCCTTAAAAAGATGAAATAGCTCACAAATATGATTTTAATAAACGGTAATATTTTTAGAGATGCACTTGTAGATCCATTAACATTTTATAGTTAATATCAAAAGGGTATGTTGTTTCTGCTCTACAATCATGGATGTAACCCACTTTTTCCCATCCAACCCTGTTGCTTAGCTGATAGACTCATTTCAAATACATTTCTAGGGAAGTTAGAGTAATGATATTGTGATAGAAGTCAGTAAAAAATCGGCATGTATTTCCATATGTAGTAGTGGAAATTGGAGCAGTTCTGTCCCTTTCAAAATGCCTATAAAGTTTAAGGTGGTTGATATCAGAAGCAGGTTAACTCAAGCAGGTGAGTAACCCCAGGGCAGACAAATTAAGCCAAAGGAGGACACATCAGCTTGGAAAGCAGAGGCACTTTGCGCTGGGGGAAGAGTCTCTTTCTTGATTGTTTCTTGAAGATTTCTGCAGCTATAAAGGACAAGGAGATGAAAACCCCAGCCAAAGAAGCTGGAGCAAATGAATAAAATGCCAAGACACAAGCAAGAATCTGGATAGTGGCTCTGACAAAAGCTTACAGAGAAGGTACTTTGGCCTAAATGTTGAATTAAAAGTTTGAAAAAAATATGTACAAAGGGTTATTTCACATCAAGTCCAGCTTAATGCCAAGCAGTTACATTTATTTCCAGCGGACAGAGACAGAAGAAAGTTCAAGATTTTATGTGAAAAAATCTACACTGGGCAATCATAAAATTAATGAAACATGCATTTTAAAACATTCCTCCTGTAGTTATCAACAACTGTAATACAAGTTATTTCTGATTAAGATAAACATTGGGTGATGGTTATCACTAAATATGGTGGGATTGAAAAGCAGTAAAAGAGGAAGACTTCCTTAGTGCCTTATGGTGATGGCTCTAGGTCAGTGGGTGGGGAGCCTAGGTTAGGATTTCACCTGGTGTGCTCTGCAACCTTCAGGTTTTTTTCAGTGATTTTTCCCTTCAGTTTAAGAACAGTATAAGCCATAACTGTACCATGTATACAGAGTGCTAGTACCACAGTAAAATATATGAACTACATATGGGAGCTCTTGCTTGAACTAAGATTAGTTCACAGAATTCAGCAGCAGATAAATAGTTGACTGAGGAATTTTTAGTTCTGTTTATATCTCCTTATCAGTGAGGAGTAACTCATAGTTCAGCCTGGGAAAAATGGTAAGATGAATAAAAAACTAAGGACAAAATATCAGGATCGTGGTTCATAAAAACTGTGTCTGCATCTGTCTTTACATAATTCATTCTTCTGTGACCTTGCCCAATACCAAAATTTCAAAGGCATGTGTGGGGTTTATATTTCACTATTTTTTTGTGTGCACAGCAAGACACTAAATTAAAATGGGTAACTATTTAATTGATATAGCTGCTTGGAATTTCTATGGAGGCTAAGTACTCAAAATTGCACATATAATAAATGGGAAAATGAAGGTTATGGGTTTAAAATTAGGTGTGCAATTGCAATTACAATTTTTAAAGCATTTCACTTGTGGTCAGCAATTGTATTTTGTAATAAGGTATAAAATAGTGCTACACATTTTAAGTGTCTAACTGATTTGTTTAGGCTATAAAAGGACAGAAGTCTACTACTTCCTTCTTACATATGCTAAGCTTGCAGCTTCTGATAACCAGATACAAAGCTGATGACAGGGCATAAAGGTATAAAACACTAATTGTGCTACATTTGAAAAGCGGAGTAGATAATGATATTTGCTAAAACCAGGGGATTAGGAGAAATATATAATGAGAATTGACCCTACAAACTTCAGCAAGTACAGACATGTACAGACAAGTGAATAAACTCGAATAAACAGAGTTGACTTACTTTCAGCTGGGAAGGTTTGAGTTTATCTTCCTAGTAAGTAAGTATACGCCCTTTCTCTACATTGTGCTAGCAACTTCTAATTTGTATCAGGGTTGGTGACAGAAGAATTGTACCCACTGGTCTGAAAGCACAGCAGAAGTGGAACTACCATGTGTCCTGGTAGTGGTGTATATCTGGTCCTATTTTAGCAGTGCTAGAGAGAGTTCAACAGCTGAGACAAAACAGTGCAACACACTCCTTCCAAAAAGCCTGCTCCCTACAATGTGTGTCAGACTTGCTAAGTTTAGTTGTCTACAGGATAGATGTCTGCATCTGAGCTAGTTATCAAGGTTCCCGTAGAAAACATGGGGAAAAAAACAATCACATCATAAAATATGCAACTAATGCAGTAAGGTGAATAGAGAAAGAGAATGTAATGAATTTCAGTAGTGGGATAATGTAGATAGGAAATTTTAAGGTATAACCTGCAGTAAATGATGAACTTCTTGGAAAAACTGACTCCATTTACTATAAATTAGATTAGTAATAGAAACCAAGCTCAGGGAACTGGGTAGAACCCGAAGGTAAAAAAGTGAACATCAAACTAAAGGAGTCTCAGTAGGGCCTTTTTTTTTTTTTTCACAGACCTCTGTTACTTGTGTTAAATGGAAAGCAATATATCCTAGTCCTAGTCAAAATATGTTTTGAGGATAGACACTGTCCGTTCTGACAGATAATAATCCTCTGGTACCAGGTAATTGCTATGAACTTGATGAACTGATTCTTATCTTCTGATGTAAATCCAGAATTTTTTTTCCACACCACATACGGGACATTAGCTTTTGCTCACTTAATTAACATTTAGGGTTTGACTGTTTCCTGATGACATTACTCAAGAACAGACATGGAGTAGTGCTTTTGGCCAAAACTAGTGTAGCTCCTGATACACTCCAAAAGCAGAGAACAGATGCATTATATGAGCAAGGCTCTAATTTGTTTTATTCGTGAATAATATAATTTCTTCCTGACTCTTTGATGCCACAGTAGGGGAGATGTTGTCTGATACAGAAAACCCTTTATATTGTCCAAGTCTTTTCAATTAGTAATGTCTTACATTGCAAAAACAGAAGTAGTACCTAATCACTGTGTTGCGGCAAACATAACGTGGTGCAATGATATTCTTCACATTGACGGCAATTGTCAATAAGTTACAAACAAGATGGCTGTAGCGAAAAAAATATTAAAAGTAGATTGCAGGAATATATATTAAAAAATGGAAGTGCTCCTGGCCTTGAATAAAGGCATTAAACTGAAGTGGATTAACATACCACCTTAACCTGGGGCAAGAAAAGAGCACCAGACAACTGAGTACTTAGTGAAGAAAAATATTGAGAGAGAAGTATGGAAGTGCAATAGAGTGTCAATAATCTGGAAATTATGTAGAAAGATGGACTATTTCCTTTGACCAAGCAAGATGCAGCTTTAGGCTTCACAGCCCCTACACACATTTCAGACCATTGTTATAAGTACAGCAGGCAAATGGCAGAATAGAAATGGAGGAATAGATTAAAATGATTGTTACCTACTATTGGCTTCAGGAAATTGAAGGTGGCAGCACACAATGATTATGTATACATAGGCAGCCAGAATATTGCCCTTTAAGAAGTCTAACTTTGATCATCAGGATGCTAAAGAAGAAGTGTTGTGGAAAAAAGGCATTTCTGGACTTCTGAAGGATAATGAAAGCAGCAGCATTAAGTAGTGTGAATTTACCAAGTACAGATCTTGCAAGACAAACTCAATGATTGTTTTTTTGATAGAATTGAAAAATTATATTTGGTGATTTCAGAGCAGTAGCCATCATTTATTTGGATTTTTATAAAGCATTAGACAGCAGCTTTCAAAATTAATTCAAATTGGCTGGGGAACAAACATGTTCACATGGACTAAAGCTGGCTGAAGAACTGTTAACAAAAGATAATGAGAAGTGGCAATCTGTAAGACCTGGGTGAAATATCTAGTGGATGCCTGGGTTTGCTCAAGTTTTAATGTCTTCATTAATGATTCTTCAGAAAGGAAGGAAAATGCAGTCTCTTAATGAAATTTACAGTGTGAGGGACTTCTTAACAACTGTAAGGATGGGGAAAATTTATGAGGCCCTACCTAAAGAAGTGAATAATGGGCAGGAAATAAGATTCACCTCTAAATGTAGGCTAATTTTCCTGGGAAAAATCATTCACAAACTCAGTTACTCAGTAGAATGGAGAAACCTCAATAGTACCAGTACAAAATAGTCTAGAGGATTTAGCAGAGCAAAACAGGTACAAGTTTGTAATGAGTTATAGTAGTAAAATGAGCTAGTACCATTATGGGATCACATTGTAGTACATAATGTCACTGAGCCAAAAGTTATAATATTTGTCTACCAGTTTTGGTTTTACTTCAATTGGATATGCTTTTTCACTCTCAGAAAGAATTTAAGAAATGGGAAAGAATTCAATACAGGAAACAAAACAGGGGTTAGGGAGATGGTATTTGATTGCTCTAAAATGAAGTCCTTGGCAAAGAGATTATGAAAATAAGTGTCTATGTATTTATGTGTACACTGAGTAGGTATAAGATAATTAAGAAATGAATGACCAGTGACTAAGACCATCTCTGAGTAAAGTAAAGGTAGTAAAAGAGAGGAAGTTTCTATGATTAGATCTGAAGACAACAGGAGTTCTAATACCTATAAGAAGAGTATTTGCAATGTCATCTTGAATTGTTTGGATCATTTATGTGTTTAATATTTGGATCCTTACATTAGCTGTGCTAACATGTGCCTTTAGAGACAGTAGGAAGGGGGAGGAGAAAGTGCCATAGCTTAGCTATCCCAGATTTCCTGGAATGGACAGGTTAAGAATCCAGTAAGAATAATGGGATCAAGTTAAGAAAAGGAATGCACGACCCAGGTGAGCTGTCTGCAAGTACCCTCTCAGTGTTTCCATTGACTCTTCAGTCTGGAAAACATTACAAAGACTGAATTGAAATCAAGAGCAAGCCAGATTTACCGCCCTGTTGCAACTGTGTATGTCTCCACCTGTTGTCAGTTTCTGGCTTTAAAAGATGTTCGATGAACATCAAACACCTTCACTCACTAGCTAAGAGGTGTGCAGATTGACATCTGCTACTGGAAATGGATTGTACCCACCTGCTGATAGCAGAGGTGCAAAGACCTTGCTATCATTACTGGGAGCTGCAAGGAGCATGGAAACAGGAGGGACTGGGCTTAATGTCTCCCCACCAGGGCCTGGAATCAGCCCATGACCAATCTTAGCATAGTGATGGTCACAAGGGATTGCTTTGGGGTGAGTAATTATTGATAAGAATATATAAAGCGTATAATTTAATTTTATTTCTGTCTTTAGCTTTTTGTGTGTGATTGCAGCTATACCTTGAAAAACTCTTAGATGACTCTGATTTCTAATCTTCAAGCTCTCCCAGAAACAAATTATAGCAGTGCTCAGAAACTCTCCCCATTGGTAATTGAAAGCACTTTGGGCATTTTAAAAATGAGATTTTGATGCATAGATAAATCTAGCGACACATTACAATATTGCCCTCTGAAAGTGTACAAGATATTCCTGGCTTGCTGCATATTACATAACATAGCCATTAAATGCAGATTATCTTTCAAAGGAGAGGCAGAGATTAATGAGTCAAATGAAAATGATGAATTAAATGAGCCCGATCAGACACACTTACAAAATTAGCTAGCAAAGAGTTCTATAGAAACAAGAAATATTAGAACTAGATTGCTCAAACACAATTTTAAGAAGAGTGGCAATGCATATAAACATACATTATCACATTATAGTGTTCTTACTATAGTCTATTTTTTTCCCCTGTCAAATACATTGCAGGCATTAGTCTGCAAACCATAGCTTAGGCAAGAAAAAGGATGACTCCCTGCTCCTAGACTGAGTACTGAGATTCAGACTGCTGGATTCTGACCCTGTACTGTCTCTTTCTCCAGTGATGGCTGGAAACTTCAGTGGAGCTCCATGAGACTTCTGAAAAGCCTTCCCTTGCAGTCAGGCCAGATCAGAGTTATAAATCAAAGCCACTGATTTGCTCTGTGTCTTTAGGGAAATCATTTATCCTTAGCAGAATGCAAGCCTTTGCATAATAATACTTTCCCCTCAAGGGATATTGGGAGGTCTGAGTATTGAAAGGTGGGGAAAAGTTTGGATAGCCTTTGGTAGAAGTTCTGTGAATACAAAGTTTTCTTGTTTTTACACACTATAATGGGCAGGAATATGGTGAGTTGCTACTTGCCACTCAGTGCTTGTTCTCCACTCATATCTGCTAGCAGATTTCCTTGTGAGTCGGTAAGGGTGTCACTGATGCAGTTGTTATTCAGCTATCACTGATATTGACCCCGGAACAGAAGTTTAACATCTCCCCAACCTCTTTATATTTGTGCAAAGTGTTGTGCAAAAGAAACACTTTCAATGCAACAGGGACACAACTCATCTTTGGAGCATTTCATGGGATCCCAAAACTTTTGAGGCACATCTACTGGCATGATGCAGTTCTGTGGTCCTTCCAGCCCAGCTCACAGCCCGAACCAAAGCAGTTGCCTTTCTACGTCCCCTCGGTAATCAGCTTGTCAACTTAAGGGCTGCACTCTGCAAAGGCAGCTGAACTGCTGGTAGTCCTTTCTCTTCCTCAGGTACAAACTGCTCTGTTGTCCCAGTCTCACCGATTAACAAGTTAAGCAACAGTCTGAACTTATCTGTAGGTTGTTCTATTTCAAAACTAAAGAAGGGCTTCTGTAACTGAAATCTTAGGGATTTTCTCCAAATCTGTCATTAGGTTCAATAAAAGATATATTTCTGCCTACCAGCTTTGCACAGCCTTCATGCAGATAATCCTTGGCTACAATAACAGTAGCTCTGCAAAAATTTACAAACTGTATATTCAGTGGAGACTGCCAAGATGCCCTGCTGACACAACTTTAATTACTGTATCGACTGATAAATGACTACATAGCATACTGAGATTCCTTTGGTGAGGGAGATCAAGACACTGGCTCCACCAGACCGAATACAACCTCTTCACTTAATTTATGTAAATCTCTGAAATCAGTCATATCCCTAGTATATGTGCTGGAACTCCATCCATCACCGTCATGATGCTTTTATCAGTTGATCCTAATACTGCTGTTTCTAACTTGAAAGCTGAAAGCAGATGTGAAAATTGATGGACAGCGGAATAGCTACTACCCTGGAGATTTCTTATTTTTGATAGAGTTTGGGCTGACAGATATGTGGTGAGTGAATTCGACAACAACCAGACTGTGTTTGTAATTACATTCTCCATCGTTATTTTTATAATAATTCAGTATTTAGCATCAATGTTCCCAAATGTTGTTGTAAAAGAGCTGTGATCTATAACACTGTAAGCAGAGCTTGAACCAAGAGTAATATATTTTCTGAAAATAGGCAATAGAAATCACTGGAGAAAATGAAGTGAATTCAGATGCTTCATCACTGGCAGAGGCACTGGCCTTGGAGAATGTAACTCTAGCAAAAAAAGGAACATACAAGATATATATGTGGCTGTGCTGACTGCAGCACTGTTTAATTAACTTGGATGGCTGACCTTCCCGGTTGCATTCTAATGTGAGGGACTTTAGTCATACTTTACTAAAAAGATGGAGAGGACCCTGAGCAATGTCTCTGGAAGAGTCAAAGCATCCAAAGCAGGGAAAAAGCACTACCACTGCAATTCATGTCTGCTGGCAGAGGGCTGGAAAAGTAGGTTTCAGTTCACAGACAGTCTGTGTCGGGGGGGAGCTCTTGCCCAGCATCCTCAGAGAGGCACAGGGTAACTACCAGGCTGTGACTGCAGATGAAATTGAAAAGTGGCTGCTCTAGGGCTGCTCTCCCTGAGTTCTCTGCTGTCTCTCTCCTCCCAGCAGCTCCCGCTGTCAGGCCATGCTGGTGGCTGATGAGCCCCTGGCTGGGTGTGCAGACAGCCAAGCTGATGTCTTTCGTTGGCACAAGGCACTGTGGTAAGGTGGGCTGCCTCCTGGCTTCTGCACATGCCCTGGCTTCCCAGCCTCAGGGCTGGACACCCATAGAATTTTCCAAATATCTCAGTGAAAAGGGTGGCCAAGGTCTATTTCTGCTGTGGAAAGATCAGTCAAATTTTTCCCACCTTAGCTAATAATACTTTTTTGACACTTTCATCTGTTAGTCACAACATTTTTGGCACTGCTGATTCTCAGGTGTTATTTAGTCCCTGTAGCAGCCTGAGAGAGAGACCAGCATAATTTGGGGACATCCCTACCAAATCTTTGCACGTTTTTTTTCCCTGAGAAAAATGGAGACAGAGAAATCCAATGGCAGAGAACCTCTTCCAGACTTCTGGTAGTCTGCTTTGAGCCAGAGTGTCTTGATGAAGCAGCAGTAGTTTCAGTGGTTAGTGATCTCATGGGAAGACCAGCACTGCCTGATCAGAGAAACACTTCAAAGCACTATCAAAGTTATGATAATTCCTTCATTTAAGAACTCTTAATGTCTTCCTATCAAAGTGTATGCTTACACTGCAGTCATACAAGTGTTATTATAGATAGCTTTAAGCTTTCATAGCAGGACAAGCAAGCTGATATTTTTCTGCATGATGCCTCTGAACCAAGAAACTTCAGACATTGCTCACAGGCAGTTCTCATATGATGTTTGCAATCTTTAGCTCATATTTCTACTCTAATATATTCTAACTTCATACTATGGTCATTTTCAAGTTCTTAACTGCATCTTTCTTGTTCCAGAGCCTCCAGGGAATACTCATGGCTAGAAATTACTCTCCTTGAGGCCTCACATGCAAATGTCATCATTTCAATGAATGCCACTTTTTCTTCCTGACAGAGTCAAAGGTATTTTCTTCTTGAGGCTAATCTTCAAGGACATGCATTCACCTTTTGTGAAATGCAGAAAACCCCTAGTTCACATTTTCCTATTGGAAGATGAACAGAACCCATTTGGTATTTATAGCCTAAACCAACTAATACCCGGTCAAGGCCATGGGATCAAGTACAAACTTTCCAAAGGACAGTCGATGCCATTGTGGCCAATGACTTATGGCCCCTGCAAATAATGTTGATACTGTGACTGCAGTCGTTAAATTTTTCCCAGTGATTGGCATTACCAGACAGAACCAATTAATCAAAAGAATGTTATCTGCCCACGAGAATAGTATTTTAGAATATGTAACCATGAGGGGGACACGCAACAATTGTATTTTAAGCAAAAATGGCAAAGTAAAAGTAAACATAGCCATCTTTCTTACATTGTAATTAGGCATATTTAGCAAAGGAAGACTGTCATTTTCTATCAGATAACTTTGGCCAAGAATAATGATTTTCTTTCAAACTCCTGTTTTTCTTCAAATCTCCATACTTTCTGTAAAAACGAAGGTTTTAATTATTTTCTTCTTCCCTAGAGAAGGGCTTTTATGAAAACAAATCTTGAGCCTTGCAGCACTTCAGCATTAGACTCTCACTTCCTGTTATTAGTATAACTAAACAAGTTGATTTCATGGAGCATATGGACACATTTTTATTATACGTTGCAGGCTCTCCAAGAGAATATTTCATGGAGTTCTTTCCACAAGATCCTGTATTCACTCTTCCTTCTTTGACCTCGTAACTCTGGGAATCTAAGAGAACAGTTTTCAAAGGGATTACTCTCTGCTTGCATTTTGTTGGGTAAAACAATGATGATTTTCAAGGGAACTTGGTAGACATTGTCCTAATTCTTCTCCCATGAGGTTAATTGTAAATTTCTATTTATTCTCTAGGAGCAGAGCTATACGAAGCTGCTACCATCTAAGTTTATTTTTATGCATTAAATTTAGTGAATTTTGAGCAGCTTGCTCAATCGATATTTATTAAATGATCAGTCCTAACAATGAAATGTAGTCAAAATAAGTGGTAGGTCTAAAATGCAACATTTTTGATTACTAGAGATTTAATCAATTGAAGAAAACAGTGAGGCGAAATAATGAGTGATTGAAATACTGAACATGAATCATTTTAATAGTCTAATTAAGCTAAAAGTAATAACACAGCCTTTGTTGAGCTTTTCTGCAACAAAACGCTACTGTGCTGAAACTCAAGAATCAAATTTCATTTTCTCCATCACATGGTTCAGAAGAAAGCCAATGAGACAAATTACAGCCTGAAGTGCCAAAGGAAGGTGCTTGGAGGATAAATGTACCTGCATACCATCAAAATACAGCACTATACATTTTTTCCATCCACAGCAACAATATGAGCCATGGGAAAGAGAAGAGTGTAAGCTGGCAGAATTAGATTTTAGGGATCAAATACTTTAAGGAGAGACATGCTGCAGTGTGCCATGTTTTGAGTGATCTGAGTTCTAATGGAAAGAGCACAAGCGTAGGCAGCAGCAGTGGCAATATATCCCATTATTGATAGGATAATGGAGTGAGGGGACGCAGAGTGCTTCAGAAGTTCAGATAGAAGTGTGAATGCATTGCAATTATTTATCATCCTGTTTTCCTGATGAAATTAATTACTTTGGCATGCAAGTGGTAAAAAGCACTTGAACCAAAGGAAAGTGCAGGTTGAATTCTGGCATCTTGGCTCACAAAAGAATTATTATCCCTTCTATGTTATAGAAAATTGCCTATCGTAAAGCAAAACTGCAATGCCCTAGGAATTTTAGTTCAGAGTAGCTCAGATCTGCTCCCATGGACTTAATGCCTGCTAGCCACTGGAGTGCATCTTCTGGCTCGGTTCCCTCCAGAAGGAATCCAGTACCGGCTTTCCAGTATGGATCTCTGATATGAATCAAAGTGCAATAAGATTTTGGGGAATGACAGGAAATTATCTTCAAAGGTACACTTCTGATCTTTGTCTTATGATGCACAAGTATAATTTCAAAGTTCTCATTGTAGGCTGTTTGCATTTACAACTACTTTGAAAAAGTAAAGCCCTAAAAGGCACAAAAATATTAGCTACTA
This sequence comes from Eurystomus gularis, assembly GCA_013400335.1. NCBI lineage: Eukaryota > Metazoa > Chordata > Aves > Coraciiformes > Coraciidae > Eurystomus > Eurystomus gularis. The sequence continues at coordinate 81,867 of VZZY01018766.1, read as the reverse complement.
TGTAAGAGTACAAACCCATTCTTTCACTGATCTTATTAACACTTACTGAAACAAGAGTAACACAAATTAAAGTTCTTTTTAAATATGAGGACCTAAATCTACACATGGTAAATAATCACATAAAATACCTAAAACTGATAATGGCATAAAAACCTTAAAACTGATTTTAATGTTATCTAAAGGGGAACTTTACTATCAGACTTTGAGATCTTAAATTCAATTTTTTGTTATGACTGTGCATTATGAAGTTGCTTTGGGCATGTAGAGTTTAATACTATGCATACAGGGACAATAAGAAAAGTATGTTTGAATTAGTCATCTGATCTTTTCATAGTTAATGGAGAGAAACACAGTGTTTGTTGTTCATCTCATTGTAATGTGGATATCTAAATTATGTCAGGTGGTCATATATTGCTTACGTAGCCCATGCAAAAAGTCTAGATAATCAGAACAGTGCAGAACAGATGCATATAAGTAGGTGAGGGGAGAGGAATATCAATCATGATATCTAAAGTGTACAGATTATTGAATCTTACCTTGATGCATCATAAATAGGTTTTATATGGTCATTACTTGATGCAAAGATCCTGGACTTCCTGCTTTTTCCTGTCTATGCCACAGCTTGAATGTATGAACAGTTTTGAGATTAAGTGTTATTAAACCAGTTTGAAAACATTATAGAGGACAGAAGGATCATATATATGTTCAAACTACTTCAATAGTATTGATTTACCTAACTGACATTAATTTAATTACTCAAAACTTTTAGTTATTCACAGTTTTAAAATTAAACCCCAAGCCCCAGTTTTCCATTTTCTCTCAGTTAAGTACTTGAAATGAGACATAGAAAATGTCAATGATTTTTTATTTTAACTGCTGGTCATTTCCAGTAGTAACATAAGTAGTGTTTGTTTTTATTTTTATATAGTTAGGGATAAGATTGTCTTTGTTCCTGAATCTTCAAGAAACAATAATATTCACAGAAAAAATTACCTGGATTTTATTTGTTTACTTCACAGAAAAAGTGTGTGTGCTTACCATGGCAACCTTACTTTCTTCAATAACACTTGGCACATCTGTGAGCTTCTAATCTTAATGGAATATATTTACTCATTTAAACTATGAATGTACTGAAAATTGCATCACGCGTAGGATAGGACACTGCATCAAGGTGAGACACTCAGCTTCTGTCTCCACTTTTTTCCACTAATAATCTGGCTGTTTCTTTCAAACAAACTAATGTCTCTAAGCCTTTGTTTCTTGCCCTGTCATTTCTCTGCCTCCTCTTGTCAGATGATTGTTTTGCTGTGGTTAGGGACTGCAGCTTATCCTGATGCTCACGTAGTTCCTACCAGGATGGGATCCAGATCTTGTGAGTGGCCTGCTTGTACCATGCAGAGCCACTGATCTGTAGAGGCAAGCCAAGAAGCTGCTATCAGAGATCATTTGTGATCATCTCTTGTAAAGCTGTCTGTTTCTAGTCTTTAAATATAGTGAAAAATCAGTCCTGATTGATTGTGTAATGGAGATGAGACAGCAGCTATATGGAAAACTGTGTAATGCTTTGCAAATATTTATGTATTTTCCTGTTCATTTGCCTGTGCTATTGTGTCTCCTAACATGTACCCCATAGTTAAGGGTCAGGAGACCCCCATGCTGCTGGCAGGAGAACATGCAGACCCTGAGATATTCTTTCTTCCCTGATGTAACTGTGCCCGTGACTCCAAATCTCAACAGTGTCCTTTCCTAAGCTGTGGCAGCTATTACAGGTATCACTGCAGAATTCACTCTGGATTTGCTCCTTCACTCTGGGCCAGAAGATGGTCTTGCTCACCACTGAGAGCAATCTCCATGACTGATACTTCCCTAGATGAGGGCATAGATGAGGCAAGGTCCTGAGCCCCTTCAGAGCTTTCTTGGCAAAGGATTCAGGAGGAAATAAATGATGTCAAAGACTGAAGTGACATTTCTATGACTGCAATTTTTTTTTTCCACAGATGTTACCTCTGAGGGCGATGACTCAATTTTGAAGCTGCTGGTATCTAAGGGCCTTGCAGAAAATCCCCACCTTTTTTCACAGCAGACAGACTCTGCAGTGGTTTTAAGATGCTTATGTGGGAGATAATTCAGTCAACGGTTCAACCTTCACATCTTGGATGATGCGGTACAAACATCTTCCATCTCTAGGCTATGTCCACACTGCTAAAAGGTATCTGCTCTGGGGAATGGTGCCTAGCTCCCAGGTCAAATCATAACATATTTTTATATTCATTCCCATTGTTCTGTAGACTGGGCTCATGTCGTCTTTGGGCTCTGTCTGGGTAGTGTTCTTATGGCCTCAGGAAATGATTGCTTGCTTTCTTTGTGCATTTTCTTCAGTTCAAAGAAAAGCGTGGAACAATGCGAGGGTTGTGTTATAGCCTATCAGACTGCTCTTGTTTTCTTTTCTGTAGTGATGCCGTTAGCGTGTGCTGTGTGCCCTAGGGCACGGCAGGGAGATGTAGGATGGAGTTTGGGGGATGCAGGGCCTTCTGGGCTAGGTTTTGAGGGCTGAAGTAGCCAAAGCTTACTGGTTGTGCTTATGAAGTGTAGACAGTATGCCAGCCTGGCTCTTGTTCCCGAGATGTTTCACTTCAAAAGACAGCTGGAGAATCACCTAGGGCACATAGATACAGGGAGTGTAAGATCTGGGAAGGAGCTGGGGAGCTAAATTTTCTGGTGGCATAGGCTCATCCACAGTAAAGGCTGCCTAAAAGAGCTCTCTAATTCTTGACAAGGAAAAAATGCACAAAAATGGTGGTAATTATGGTAACGATTGAAAAAGATGGTTCAGAAGTAAACTAGGAAGTGATAATTGTAATGACAAACAATATCATAAGAGTAAGATAACTGGCATGCTTTTTCACTTTCTTTTTTAGCAGGATGGCACAGCAAGAAGGTAAGGTCTTTTCTGTAGCACTAGAAGTATACAAAATCATTTTATAAAGACTCCATCCACTTATTTTGGAAAGGAGTGCTATAGAGTGCCATACTACAAACAATATCCTGCAGGTTTTGGCAAGAGGTGCCTTTTAGTCTTTTTTTTTTTTTTTAAATACAATACTGTAGATTATATGCACTATAATTGTTTGCATTCTGAGAATATGGGATGTAATTGCACCATCGAACATGAAAGAGCCCACTGATGCATTTGCTCAGTTATAGTGCACATATCGCCTAGGGATGGGGGATAACTCTTATTGTTTCTTTTCTGTATGATGCAATTAAATTTTCTTTTCTATACAGTGCAAGTTATAACAGCTTGTCAGTCCTCACTGGAGACTTTGGGAATTACTAGAATGTCAATATTTACTCCTTTTCTACCATTATACAGCAAAGCTAAAGTCTCTCTCCTTGTATATAAGTATGTGCTCGTGTGTATGTCAAGCAAGTACTCTAAAGTGTATAGGGGCTAATAAGCTATAGAGTTCCAAAAGAACATAATTTCCAAAGAGCCCAAACACTGTAAATAATATGTTTGTGCAAAAGATGAACTCAATCTCATTGTAAATGGAAAAAAAACCTCTGGATATAAAAAGATACAGAATAAAACAGTAGCATTCCCAAAGGATCTGTGAAAGGGAAAGAAAACAATACAGATTAGCCAGTGTTTGTAATTCTATTAGTGTATGCATTTCTTTGTGTGTTAATGAGAGGATAAGAAGGATGCTCTTTGAGATATCATCATATTTCCCCTGTAGAATGAGAAATTATGACTGCAGCTCTTAAATTTGATACCCTCAGGAGGTGTGAGTTTAAGCCCTCTTACATCAGAAAATCTTAGCGTTAGTGGTACTACATTGGTAGCGGCAAAGAAGAAGAGACGGGGCAGTGAGAGGAGGGCTATGTGTTAAATTTTAATGAAATAATACATGTTGCATTGGACAAGATAGTCCTGATGGGAAAGTTCAATATAATATTTAAAAGCTTTCCATGCATTTTTGACACAGACTTTAACATTTAATTAAAATACTCTGCTTGCTACAGTATTCTATTGTATGGATTCTGTATACCTTTTGATAGAGCAGCATTCTCTATTAAAAAATCTCAAGTTAAAATGAAATTTAGACACCCTGTTTGTTTCTGGCATATTATTTGTCTTTTTTGTTTGTTTTTGATGAAAAATGTGTGATGAAATGTATCTTTTTCATATTTTCACTGCCTAGTCTTGAAACAGTATCAGCAATGGCTTTGCAAATACATTTTTTAGAGTCTGTACATATTGCCTGACCCAGGCCTCACTAAATTAATTGTCAAGGGTCCCACTGATTTTGCTGGACTTTAGATGACATCTTGAATGGATGTGGAAGAGCACTGTAGTGTGAATGCCTCAAACCATATTCTGTACACCTTATCTAGCTTGCAGATATACAGCAGGATCACACAGACTTACCATGGCAAGAGGACGAGGAACATTAGATTGGAGTGGTAGGATGAATAAATCAATGTGAAATTATCAGTTGAATGGTACAACTTGTCCCCAGTGAGTAGAAACTTTAAAAGGAGATGTTTAAAAAGGTAGGTGACTTCTTAAAAATACTATGGAGGGAGTATATATATATATATATATTTATTTATATGACTCTCGTGATATACAATTTCTGCTCACATAACTCCCAAGTCTGAAAAATCCTCCACATATCACACTGAGTGGTCTCTGTAATTTTAGACAAATTATTTTTCTGAAAAAAGTACATTTTACTGAAGCAACATATTTCTAAATACTGTCTGACTGCTTTCATGTGGAAGCTCAGAAGCACAGATTAGTGAGTGACACAAATAGGGAAAGGATAATATTTCATAGTCCTGCCTTTTAAAGTGATAGAAAAATTCTAAAAGAAGAAAGGTGAAACCTGAAATGGTAACAGATCTGATAATGACTTTGGCTTTGAACATGACAGTACTGCATAGTATGTAGCTAGGTGCTTATAAGCCCTCCTATCAGTATGATGATATTTGCCCTCTTCCATATTTCCCTCTGGCTATCAGCATCCATGCAGGAAATTCCAACAGAGTAACCAGTATGTTGTGAGTTTACATCCTTCCTGTCCACAACAATGTGCATGTTTAGGAATGGGTTTAGGAAGCTGGGGCTCTCTGCCCATGCCATTGCTGGCTCTCTTTCTTTCAGCCACAGTAACCTTGCCGTTCTGTTAGGCATGCCAGCTCCCTCCTTCCCCCTGGACTAGCTCAATTGCAGCACAAGCTCTGGGGGTCAGAAACCAGGAAGCCAGAGAGCCCTGAACGACTTTCTGTTTGCACAGTTGACAGTTACACAGTGTCTGCCAGGAGTCGCTCTTGCTTGAAGCACCACCTGACTTGCCAAACCCCATTTTGACTGTTTTCTGGATCCTACCTTTTCCTCTGCAGCAAATTTTTTTGGTAAGGGCTGCAAGAGAGATCAGAAATCTGATCCCTGTTCCACAGGAGCAAGTGGAATACAATACAGAGGGGAGAGAGGGGTAGAGAGAGAAAGTGTCTTTAGATGACAGCAGATGAGATGAGGCATGGGTCAACTTGCAAACCTGCCCCATCCTTACTGCTCAGCTATTTCCATCTTCAGATTAGATTTCACTAACATCTCAGACTGCAGTATTTTTCCAGACTGATCTGACTTGGAGATGAGGACTGAAGAATAAGGATGTGGCCACTCAGCACAAGATGTGGCCAGGATTTTGTTCTGGGAACACTTTGCCAAAGTGACTGTAAATGCAGCTCTTTAATGGTCACTGTGATATATAAATTGAGAAAAAGTAGAAAAGAGAGGGAATTAATTCATCGTACAGTGGAGCAGAAAACTCACATCTGTCCTTTATACAAGCCAGTACACCCCATTTATTAATGCTGTTCTCCGCACTGACGGGTCTAGGCAATTAACTTCTCCTGACTGGCTTCCCTAGTGTTAGGAAGGATAGACAGTATGTTTATCAGGGGAACATACTGTTATCTTTTTTAAAATTCTCAAGTAAATTACATGATTTTCAGTATGCTAGAGACTGGAAGATAAATGCCTGGTCACTTGCAATAATTAAGGGGTGAACTTAATCCTCTGAATTCTGGGGCTGAAACACCCCTTAAAATGTAAACAATTGAAAGGCAATTCTGGATAAATAAAGATTTGGTTTCTTTAGCCTGTAAATCAGAGTCTAGTTTCAAAACTCCAGAAAAATGCATAAAAAATTAGCCCTTCACATGTGCAAGCATTAAGAGAATGAGATTTTCTGAGATAGACAACCACGTGTAGTGCACATCTGAGATTAAAATCCACTAGCCCTAAGGCACCTATTTGTAAAAAAAGATATTTAGGTCATTTCAGTGCCCATTCTTTGTGTTTTGATGTGGAAAAATATCTAACACTAGCTTTTATGTAAAGCCCATGCCTTCGACTTGTTAACTCTCCTTCCTCCCTCCTTAGATCTCTCAGTCATAGGTGTCTCCTATACTCTAAGCCTGAAAGGAAAGAAAGGGTGTAAAATTAAGAACTGACAAAACTTTCAAAGCAAACGGCAGTACTCAGTACACAGAAAACTGGATGATTAAGATGCATTGTCACCTCCAACATTTTAGAAAGATTTGGCCTGTTTACTCTGAGCCTCCTTACCCAAATTTTATTTATCCTGATGTTTTCCACTTTGAACAGATGGTGAATCGACCTTCTGGGTATAAGTCTGCCTGGGCTTTTTGAAATGGATTTAAAATAATAAATAAAAGGATGAATAAAGTGCATCATCACGGAGAGGCTGTATGATCAAATACAAAGCACAGAGCACGGCTAAGATGAAATGTAGAGAAGTGGAAGCTGCACCTGTCAGGAGCAAGGAAACAGCCAAGGTAAAATATCTCATGTGCTTGCATGCAGAGGGGCCAGACTCTGCCAACCATTCCGATGGTGCTCAGAGCCTTACCCCACAGGTTGCTGCTGGAAGCGGGAGTCAGAAGCTTGCTAGCAGCTGTAAAATGGCAGGGCACTTCTGCCAAGCTGGGGGAAGCAGGGACAGCTCTGCAGGGCTGATCCGTGCAGGAACAGACAACTTGCAGCATGCTTGTCCAACCCTTTTGGCTTTAATCAAATTCAAGTGGCCTTTCTTTTCTCAAGAACTACTCTGGGGCTTGCAATATCAAGCTCAGGAAATCTGAATTCCAAATGACATTTGAATGAGCCTCACATGAAAGAGGTAATTTAGGATCAAAGCCAGGAGGAAGTGTTGCTCTAGAAGCTGAGAGCAGCAGTCCAAACAGTAAGGTCAGGATGATGGAAATGGCAATAACAGTAAAAGAAGAGAAGCAATAGTAACAAAATTTTTTAAAAATTGAGACTCATAAAACAAATACTAGGCAAACAAATAAGAATATCTGAATATAGAACATCACAAAGAAATTACCTCTGAGGAAAAGGTCATGAAAATGCAAAATAAAACAGACTAAAATGAACAGGAGGCAGGAACTAGCTAAAACAAATGCAGAACAGAAGTAGAAAACTCAGGCATGGAAATGACCATATCTAGAAATAGAGAAAAATTCAATTAGTGGGAGAGAGCCAAAACTGAGTGTATATTTAAGAAGCTCATTAGTGGTGGGTGGAAGACCCATCAAATTTCTGGCAGCAGAGAGCCCCTTCAGGGTTTGGTGCTCCCAGCCATGGTGCTCACTACACCCAGGAGATGAGATGACCCTGTGTGTTTTCCAGGCAGTTCCTATCAGCTAAGCTCTGTTAAATCTGGCTGGAGTTTAAAGCCGCAGTGTTGTTGGCCATCCACTGAGGTGGATGTTTCCACTGGCAGAGAACCACTGGCAATGAATCAAGCAGTCAGTGAATGAAAAATAAGTACAGCCAGACGTTTGATAACAAAAATATTGTCAGAGAAAATCTCCGGCTCCTTTAGAGCTGTCTGTTGTGCTCAAGGTGTCTGTATGCTTCAGGAGCTGCGCAGAAAGCAGAAAACAAGACACACTCCTTCTCTAAAGTGTAAACACACAATGGACTTTGATCTGTTTCAACAAACTGCTTTTTTGGAAAAATTTTCAATGATCCACAGGAAGTGCTAGTGAAAAGCCAGAATTGGACACTGTCAAACACAGGACACTTCTGTGAGAAAGGCAAGGGGTAAATATCTGTTCTGCTTAACTCTGGAAGTGATGTGACTTGGGATTGTCCCTTCTTAGGTGAGTACCACTACCACCAAGTGAAGAATTAACACTCAGGCAGAAAATTTCTGGTGGATCCAGCTTTGGCAGTATAAGAAGCTGCTGTCCACAGTTGCCTGCCCTGTCTCTCTGCCAAAGGTTGCTGGTATTAAGATGTCAAGCTACAAACTCCAGTGGCCAAGGTATGGGTTCACTTTAATCAAGCCTGATTCATAATCCCTGGTGAAGTATCAAGTTAAGCAGTGATTAAGATGGTCTTAAACCACCTCAGCTATTAGCTTTGTTGCAAGTGAGGCAGAGCTATTGACCCGGTGCATATTTAAAATAATTTAAATCCATATGAAATGGAATCACACCAGCAGAAGATATTAAATAATCTTTGCAAGTAGTCACCCTGAGAGAGAGTAATGTAAGGTTCTCATAGTATGTGGACTATATTCACAGAACACTCACAGAAATATATGGCAGCCTTGAACAAATCTCTGCACAAAAGCAGTAAAACCAAGAACACAAACCCAAATTTTTCACATCTGCATTGTAACTTAGTGGTTATTGGCTGTATTATTAGCGATTTGAAAAAAAAAATAATAAAAATTAAAATGATTTCTCAGCTTGTTCCCAATTCAAGGCAGGAAAAAAGTGTTTAAAATGACAGAAAAATCCCCAGGATGTGAATGCATTAATGTTTCAGGACTGGGCTAGTAGGTTATTATAGATAGTCTACTGGTAATCAAACTGATTTTGTAGTCTGTCTGTTTTGCTCTTCATTCTTAAAGATGTATGTTGCAGAAAAACATTCCATCTTCTGGTTAGTGTTACTTTCCCCTCTTTGTTTTTTGTGCTTTGCTTCTTCTATTCATTTCATGCTTCTCTTCTCACCCCCCTCCTCCCCCCTCCCCCCCTAAGTCGCTTTCTTCTCTCCAGTCATTTTTCTTCCTTCTGTTCTCCTTTCAGCAACATTTCTTTCTTCTTTGCAGTGACGCCCTCTTCATCACAAGAGAGACCTGGAAGAAAAATAGTTGAGGAGTGTTTTTCTCTGCCTCAATGGAGGAAAGTCACTGACACAGTGGCCCATCTCTCAAAGGGACAGGGTTGGGCTCCTGAGGTGCACACACTGTTTATACTTGCCCTGCTTTTCTTTTGCTGTTACATGCTTTTTCCAGAAAGCCTTCTTGTTAAGATTCACCTTCCCCTTTCCTGCATATCTTTGATAACACCTTCTCTGTCTCTTTCAATAGTCGTATATAGAATGTCTCTTCTACATCACTCTGGATTTCCTTCCAGGTAGGATGTGAGGCCTCCTCCAGCTGGGAGCTTTCACCTCTGATATAGTATCTGGTGGTAGAGATGCACAGAGAATACAGCTGACAGAATAATTGCCCAGCACAACAAGCATGGATGAATTCACAGATGGACTATTCCATCTGAGTGTGCATTCCTTAAATAAACAAAGATAATCTAGTGAGGCAGTACATTAGAGCAAATTCAAATGACAATACAGAAGATTCAGAATATGGAACTGGGACACAGGAGGAAGAGAAATGCATTCATTATGTCTTAGAGAATAAATGACAAATAATAAGCTTCCTTGTACTTGACCACAGAAAAGTATTTGAAAAAGATGATGAAGTTGTGTTAAAGACCTAAAATCGGTTCAACATTACAGAATACTCTTTGTATTCCCTGAGTCAATCAACTTCTAAGGTTTTGGGGTTGTTTGTTTTGTGTTCTTCTCTTTTGTCTAAATTTGTTTAATTTTTCTTCGTATCACTAGCAACTGGAGGGAAAAATAAAACATTGCCATGGCAAAAGTACATAAGCTCAAATCAGACCACTATTTTTTGTTTGTTTGTTTGTTTCTTTTTTTTTTTTTTTCTGGTTTTAAATATTTCAGCATTATTTCAAAGTGTATGCTGTACTGTAGCTGCCTGTGGCAACTACATGTTCCTGCAATAACAGGACTGTGAAACATAGATCAATATCACGGAGGGGCTATAATCAACATGCAGATTAATGAACAGGATTGTAACCACCAGGGAACAGTAGAACAAAGATCAGTTGTGCAATTTAATTGCTTGGTTGCTACTAAATCTCAGCTTTCTATCAACCTCTCTTCATTATAACTATTGATGCATAAGCAGACATTAGGAAGTAAAGAATAACAGTAATTCCGAACTGCTGGGGTTTGAGCAAGTTTGGGATCTTCATGAAAAAAGTCAGGATTGTTTTGTACCTCTGAGCCTGTGAAAAGACCCAAGAGATTATTCCCAGTTCTTTCTTTGACTAGGGTATTTTGGTAATCCTTTTGCCCAGTAGTACTAGTAAACCAAATTAATAGATAAGCAAAACCTTCCTGGAACAATTTAAAGGCTATCTGTTTCAATGTGCTTTTGAATGAAAGTTCAAACTTTTTATTAGTTCAATTAAGTGAAATACTATAGAAAATTACTGATGGAAATGACCTCTCGGTATGTGTTATTTACTTTAGCTGCCTGTAATGAATGCTTGTTAGCTCCATCAGACTGTATTTTTAATGCTTTCTTTGGAGATTTTTATAGAGAGATGGTTCAGCAGCTCCTGAAGTGGCCATTCTTCACTTTCATAGGCTCCACTTGTGGGACACTTTCTCAAAATGCTCATCCTTATATCTCTTGCTGCTTCAAATAATTTCTGCTATTACCCACACTTATTCATACCCTTTAGTGTTACGAATCTTGTTCCTCCATAGTTATGCTCATTTGTGTGGATACCTTATTAAAAACTCTACTTCTCTTTTGTTTTTGTTTCTTTTTTTTTTTTTTTTGACAAAGCTGATTACCTGGCTTTCCATTATTGGTGTTACAGCACTGTTATCTTCTTCCTTTCCATCCCTGTACCATTTTCTTCTTTTTAGTTAATCCCTGTAGAAGCATGATTGTTAATTACACCTCTCAAACTCTTTCCTGGCATGTGGAGGAAAGCTAAAAACTCAGGACATGATCTCTTATCTTATTCAACGGAAAACTACACTGACTTATGGTGGCCATTATTGCTTATTACAAACTCATCTCCAGTTGGCTATTTACATATCACTTTGTCAACTCTTGAAGAGTTTATTCTTTTATTTATTTTTTTTTAACTTACTCTTTTCCAGTCCTTTTTTGTGTTGACCAGATAATTACCAGATAAAACCCGGATTTTTATCTGGTTACACTGGCCCAGTGTAACTGAATTTTGGCACCTTTAAGGTAGCTGCATGTGATAAATATATTCTGATTCTCTATGATGTTGCTATTTTCCTAAGCATCATTCCACAAATTCTATATGACCCAATGTTTTAAAACCACATGTGGAATTTGTGCCTAACTCATCTTGTCACTCTGTTCTTTTGAATTCATAGACAGCCAATCAAACACACACAGCTTTTGCCCGTTGTTCAATATATTATGTTGTAAAGCACCTCCATCCCATTTGTCTAAAATTTATATTGAAAGTATAGGTCAATATAAAACTTGTATTGAATCTTTATAAAAAGTCATCTACCATCATTCCTTCTTTCCTATTGAGTGTCTTAAGCCCTGTTAAAAGTTGATGTAAGAGGACACTTTTTCTTCCTCCCACAGGGATTCTAACTGGCTTTCTACATCAATAAACAGACACTTATCAATATGTCTATTCCTTTGCTAACAAGCTGAAGATTACCCTTGAGAGGATTACCTGAGAAGACCCAGTTTTTAGTTTCCCTTTCAAGGTCACTGAGGTTGCCTGAGAGCCTCTCCTATGTCTCTCCAGTCAGAGGTTTGTATGCAACAAGCAGAAATTCACCAGCACTCTTCAGACCATCCTTTGACCTTTTTGTCACAACTCCTGTCCTGGCACCCACAAGGCAACAAGCCGTCCTGCTCTCTCTAACTGGGTCACAGATGGCCCAAGCCACATTCTTCACTTACTCACTGAAGGAACATCTATGAGATAAATTAGAACAGATGTACGGCAACTTTTTCTTTTGGCATTTACACCACCCTCTGGTCTAATTAATCCTGACATTGTGACCATCATAATATGAACCGCATCAAAGGAATGAAATAGCAGACTGTCCTCTCGATGGCAAATATGCTTATTTTCTCTTCCAGTGAGACATGATTTTTCCCTTTCTGTGAGACAAGCTCTTATTTTCTCCTGATATCTCTAAACTTATAACAATAAGGCAAAACATCATTAAACTCTTCCACTGAGGATTGTTTAAATTCCCATGAAGAGAAAAAAGATACACCTAAGAGAAAAGCAGTCTACTTTCACACATTTCTTCTAATACAGAATTTCGTATCAGAATTATTTTTTTTTTTTGTAATAAAGTACCACACTAACGATTTTGGGTACCTGTTAATATTATATGTGACAGTTATACATATTTTGTACTAAAGGCTGTCTTAAAAGCTACATCTTTATAGGTAATAACCTGCTTAGAAAAACATACTCTTGAATTATTTGTACTTATTTGGAATAACAAAATCAACTATCCTTTTCTAAGGTCAGGTACTAAACAAAAGCCATCAATAATATAGTTATATACCTTGGGACTAAGGTGGCTTAATATTTATTTTTCAATCACATAGGAAAGTGAGTTTATTGCAATATAATTAACCAAGAAAGACTTGTCTATAAAGCATTCTGACGTAACTTCATAGATTAATAGAAAACTTACTAAAAGGAAAATATCTGAGAATGCTTTCACATACAGAGAGAAGTGGAAACAAAAAACCAGTAAGTTTTGCAAAAACTAATATTTTTCTATGAAAACTTTAAAAAATAAAAAGTACAAGCAAAAATGTTATTTTGAAAAATTTACAAAACTCAACATTGTGGGTCAAAGGTGATAATTAACTGAAAAAGGAACAAGAAATCTGTCACAAATCTAGCCCCATAATAAGCCCATGGGGAGAAATCTAGCCTAAATGGACAATACCAAATGTAATAGCCGTGGTTCTTCATCGCCTTAAACTTCTTGCCATGGCCTGTAAAGACAGTGCAAAATTCTATCAGTAGTTTGCAACATTTTCAGAGTCTGTGCCAAGTATCCTTTCTTACTGTTCATATCATTCCACAAGAAGAGTGGACCTTACTGAGGCAGTTCCCTGTGACTAGCCTGATACAGATCTTTCAATATCAGTTCATTAATACCTCCTGACAAAATGCTCCCATGAAAACATATTAAAATAAATTCTCCATCAGCTTCCATTTCGATGTTAAAGCTAACTCCATAAATTAATAGAATCATAGAATGGTTTTGGTTGGGAGACACCTTTAAAGGTCACCAGTCCAAACCCCTCTGCAGTGAGCAGGGACATCTTCAACTAGATCAGGTTGCTCAGAGCCCCGTCTAACCTGACCTTGAATGTTTCCAGGCATGGGGCAGCTACTGCCTCTCTGGGCAACCTGTTCAGTGACCCTCATTGTAAAATCTTTCTTCCTTATGTCTAGTCAAAATCTACCCTCTTTTACTTTAAAACCATTACCCTTTGTCCTGTCACAATAGGCCCTCCTAAAAAGACTGTTTCCATCTTTCTTATAGGCCCCCTTTAACTACTGAAATAAGGTCTCCTCAAAGCCTTCTCTTCTCCGGGCTGAACAATCCCAGCTCTCTCAGCCTTTCCTCATACAAGAGGTGTCCCAGCCCTTGGATAATTTCTGTGGCCCTCTTCTGGACTGACTCCAACCAGTTCATGTCCTTCTTGCACTGACACTCCAGTGGTGGACACAGTACTCCAAGTGAGGTCTCACCAGAGCAGAATAGAGTGGCAGAATCACCTCCCTCAAACTGCTGGCCACACTTCTTTTGATGCAGCACAGGATACAGTTGACCTTCTGGGCTGCGAGTGCACATTGCCAACTCATGTCCAGGATTTCATCTACCAGTACCCCCAAGTCCTTCACCACAGAGCTGTTCTCAATCCCATCATCCTCCAGAATGTATTGGTACTGAGGATTGCCCAGCTGCAGGATCTTGCTCTTGACCTTGTTGAACCTCATGAAGTTCACACAGACCCACTTCACAAGCTTGTCCAGATCCCTCTGGATCACATCCTATCCCTCTGGCATGTGAACTGCACCACTCAGCTTGGTGTCATCTGCAAACTTGCTGAGGGTGCACTCAATCCCACTCTCTATGTCACTATTAAATAGCACTAGTCCCAGTACAGACACCTGAGGGACACCACTTGTCACCGATCTCCATCTGGACATTGAGCCATCAACCACTATCCTCTGGATGTGACCATCCAACCAATTCCTTATCCACCAAGCAGTCCATCCATCAAATCCATATCTTTCCAATTTAGAGAGAAGGATTTGTAGGAGGGCAACTCAATGGCTTTACAGAAATCCAGATAGATTACCTCCATAGCTTTTCCTTTGTTCACTTAGTGTTACTTAATTTATGTTATTGTAGATAAATTACATGGACAATAAAAACTATGAAATTAATATTAGAGAATTTATTTATATTTAAAAAATAAAATTCACAGCATTTTAATTTCCCTACCTGAGTAATTTCTTTGTCCTTTTCACTTACCATAATTGTGTCCTACATTTGTATCTCAGAAACATGGAAGGTCTGATGAACATTCTTGTGTAGTACTCTCCTTTCTTTGAACATTTTTGCAACCAAAGCCTCTTCTGTGAGTATTTATGTACATTGCTTTGGGAGGATCATAAATACCTGTTAACTCGGTGTTGAAGAGAAGAGCGAAATGAAGAATCTTGAATGAATTTTTGAACATACTTTTCTCTTGCCCATCCGTGTACATGAGACACTGCCAGCTCTCAAACAGTTGTGTTTGCATTTCTGCACTGTGTTTTTCCAGTGCACATGAGTGCACATACTAGGTTGAATGCATGCTTGGATAGCTAATACTATATTTCTTCCATAACCACTTGGTTTGATTATGTCAAACTGATAGCAAGAAACAATTGCTTCTGCTCTTCTCCATTGTTATTGTAAAAAAAATAGCGAGGAATATTCACATAGATGGATCTTCAGTGTTATTTCCTCTTGTGTTTGATTTTGTTCTTGTCTGGGGTGGGTGCAACCTTTTAACAAGAGACAGATATTAATGGAACTACTGTTGCAGAGAAATAGGTAGTCTGTGAAGCAAACTGCTGCCTCCCAATCAGAGGAGGAAGAAAGCCCCAAATGCTCTGGTCTTTTGGCACCAATCTTGCCACAAATCTGTGTGGAAGTAGATTGTTGTTGTCATTCATGTAAGAGCTGAGGTAAAACTTTAAGATAGGACTTTGATTACACTGTAAGGGCAACTTGGACCAGACTTAACCCTTACTAATGCTCATCAGATCTTTCCAATCAGCCTCTGATGAGTGCTGCACAATGTTTTCTGGCCTCTTTTCAGTTAATAATTTAAGGATTCCCCAATTATCTTCTGGCTGTTGTTAGTGACTGGAAATACCAGCAGAAGTTTTCATTGGACATTATTATGAACAGAGAAGAGAAAGTGTTGATATTGTAATATCAGCTCATGCTTTTGAAAAATTCATCATGGTGACCCAAGTAGGTTAATCTGGACAAACCTGTTTACTGTTGCTATAAATGAGTGTTTGGAACGAAGACTGTTGCCCACTTAAGACTTTTTGGATCAATTCATCTCAGCCAAGAAACAGTTTTTTACAGTTCATCCTAATAACAGTGAGTAAGGGAACTCTAAATTCTGGGAGTATGATGATGCTGAGTTCACTCTGAGAAAAATGTAAGTTTGTTTGATTGAGGTAAGTAATTGCTCAGTTCTAATAAAAATTTATAAGGCCTTTAAATTAGTACTGCATGTTATTCTGATTAAAAATGATCATTTTTCATTGTCACTCAAGCACATATTAAATAGATTAAGAATTCACTAACAAGCAAATTCCAAAAACCAACTGTCAAAAGGAATAATGGATCGAAGGGTTTTCAAGGGATATTGATGGTATTCAGATGAGGCTGGATGCTGTTCAGTATTAACTTCAATGATCTTAAAGTGTATTTATGATCAGAGTTGATACAATGCATGGATAAGGCTCTTTATAGACAGATAATGATGAGGACTAAATGCCTCCCCAGGGCTATTTGGATTATCTAGTAAATTTGGCTTATTCGTGGGGGCTGTATTTCAGTGTAGTAAAATACTGAGCCAAAAATCTCAAAAATGTGAATGTAGAGCATCTGCACTTCAGGAGACTGCCTCTTGGAAAGCTGTATCTCAGAAACAATGGATATTCCAGCAGAGAATTAATTTGACATGAAATTTCAGGTGATGCAGTGCAAAACTGGAGAATGCCTCAAGATGTGTCAAGTGAGAAGCTGCGTGATTCATAACAATCTCTGTGGGCTTCTTGGCCCATGTATGAGATTTAGGTATCACTGTCCTACTAAAAATTCTTCTTTTACTGTCAGTTAACCTAGAATATGAAGTGCATTCTCCGACACTGGTTTGCACATAGTCATACAGTCAAACCCACATCTGCAAATCCTGGTAAAATTCCCAAATGGGACATTTCTTGTCTCATCATCTACAAGGCATCTTCGGAGCTAGAGCAGACCTACCATAAGTGAAGTGAGACACTGCAGTTAGCAGCCTATTTAAGCCAGTAGCTGAAGTATTCAGCTTAGTAGCAGGAGATTTGTTTGGAAGCTGAGACCAAGTCTCTCACTTCTGAGGACAAGATCTAATTTGAGATTTTCTTGGATGATACTACTACAGTTGCATGGAATACTTCAATACAGTTTTCACCTGAAAGAAGAGCGGAAAGGGGTGTATCTGCCTTTACAGCTTACAGGCTAGGACAGTTGTTTGGCATGCAAAAAGCCAGGTGCAGATCCTTGTTCTAAATTAGGAACAATACAGATTTGGAGATCTGTCTTTCACCTTCTAGGTGAGTGCCCTAGTCATTGACCTATTGTTTATATGAAGTAGCTTTTAATTAATTTGTAACTCATGATTTAACTATGAAGTTAAATCATGAACATAAGAGTACAGCAAGCCTTCTTTGCTCGCATTTCCTTTTCAGATGCTGCCTGTTTCCAGGTTGATCACACTCAGCGGTATACACTGCATTTAGGAAGAGCAATGAGGGCAGTACATGACCTGTACAACCACAGTCTTGAGGTGTGCATGACTAACAGAACAGTTGAGGCTTTCAACCTGTGTCCTTGCTCACTGAGATGGGCAATAGCCCATTGTCTCTTTTTTTCTGGTCCCTTTCCAAGAAGCACAGCTTATGCCTTTTTTCATAACATAATGACTCTGCAATTGTGATGTTCCTTTATTCCATTCCTCTACTCTTTGATATTCTCTTCTGTGTAGATGTGAGACTGTTCAGGAGAAAAACTCTTACCATGTGTACATAAAAAACCTAACCTGATATGACCTTACTGGAAATAGTAATAAATTAAGGTGGTACATTTCTTCCCTTATTTTGCTCCAGAGTTTAATCATCCTCACCTTTAGCTGTTAGTTCTGCAAGTAGCAGAAACAATATTGTGTGTTCCTATGGATTTATGTCTCAAATTCAGATTCTCCAGTGTCTAGTAGGATGTTATCTGTAATGGAAGCTTTTCCATATAGTTGGAGCATGGATAAACAGCTGTCCCAGTAGAGATTCTTTGGTGTTTAATGGGAGTGGAGTGTGTGTCTTTCCCTTGTTGGGAAAAATGTACGCAGTCTTCTCTGGCAGCTTGCAGAGACTTTGTAATTACTGAGACAGTACTTCTGAGATAATAAATCTACTTCTGTGGCAAACATGGTGGCAATTTGTCAAGAGGCTCAAGCACAAATAGATAGACAAGACAGACATGACACAATTCCTTTCCTTTGGAAGCTGAATGAAAAAATACATGCTGAAATTTTAAATGTTAATTTGTTTAGCTTCAGTCTCCAAACATTGTTTCTTGGTCTATTTTTTTCTGCAGATTATAAAGGAGTTTGGAACTTACTTTCTTCCTGTCAAAGCAGTTCCATGTTATAATCAAGTTCCAGCTCCTGTTTCTTTTGACAGACTCAACAAATTGTATGCTCTAAATCTGTCAGTGCAAGGTATTTTTATTCCAGACCTGAGATCTTTTCCAATAGTTCTTTTCCAAATATTTTCCACATCTTTTAGTATCCTTTACAGAAAACACTTAACAGGCATGTATGCGCTATTTGAACACAAGTCTTCCCTTGTTTTGTGGGTTTATTTTCAGATTTGACCAGGAATAAAGGCTGTTTTGAAAAAAATAAAAAGAAATCTGAATATTTACTAGTTTTTGCAGATTTTTTCAGGCTCCTAGCATAGCCATAGCTCTGGTAAATAAGCTACAATTGCTGGTTTCAACAGCTATAGGAGGGTTCAAGTGCCTGATGCTTTATAGAGCACTGTGTTTGTTGTAAATTGCTTAAAATGGACAAAATGTAATAATTTAATGAGCAGTTTAAAAATTGCATTTAGAAAAATGGAATAAGTGCTCTGCTCCTCACAACTCAAAACAACAACACAACCCTCTTATTATATTAAATGAAAAGATGACAAATCTGAGCTTTAGAGGTGGAACAATATGGTGCAAGCTCATTATACAACTGTGATGTGCTAAAGCCTCTCAGCTGCTGCATTAGTCTGTTATATATTATTGTTTTGCACAAATACTTTTCTGAGTCCTAGAAATACCGCACCATATCTTTGGACACATCTTTCATGATTTTACAGGAGGATTTCCTCATTGCAATATAGTGCACATCTTGTTAACAGGCATTTTATAGCTGTTTGTAATGTCTTTACCTACATCTAGGGGTTAACTCTGTAGATTTCCTCATCAGTTCTTCTGCTTGTTGTAAGTTTTTCTTATTGCAGCACATCAGATTTGAAACTTATTTTAGATTTGTCTTTTTTCCTCTTGTTGTTGATGTGTTGACTACTACAGAATGTAAGCATCATCTAGGTTGACCCTTTGAGCAGCTGTTAAGACAAGCTGACCTCCAAATATCCATTCAAACCTGTAATTTTTTGTAGAAGAAAACAAAACCAAACCTGAAACACTCTGGAAAATTGTTTATTAGAAAATGTATTTTAAACTTTTTGTGCAAACTGGAAAATTTCTGACAGAAAAGCAATGGATGGCAGAAGGTTTCTTCTCTTGAGACTCTGGGTGTCAGTTGTCATTTTGGGATTTGTTTTACCTTCTGTAGAGAAGTCCAGATGTAGTTATATAAGGTAAAGGAAGCGATGACTCTCCCTGCTGTAAAACATTCAGTGTCTCTATTGTATGAGTGTATTGGTGTAAGCTGGTGGACACCTCCTCTATAAAGCCATTGAAGCACAGCAGCTCAGGGCACAGAGACTGGATTGTGAAGAAAAACATTCTCAGTCTTCTCTTAGCCATGCTCTGACCCTCTCTCAAGGTAGAAGGAAAAAGCCCTTTTAAATAGGAATTGTCCATTTCTTCCATAAGAATCTACCAATTTCATTTAAAATCTCAACATTCATTTAGTGATATTTTTCTTATTTAGCCCTATTTTTCTTTGGATAACAAAACAAATATTTTGGACTCTGTCCTCAACCAGGGTAAATCTGTGCTGTTCTTGATGCTTCAGCAGACTTATTTTGATTTACACCTGAACAGCATCTGACAAACTGAGAAAAGAGCACCCTTCCTTCACTCTGAGAAGCGTGTTTATGTAGTTGTGAATCATGAATTTTTTTACTGAAGGAAATGACACACTCTAGTAATTCTGATAACTCTGATACCAGAGCTGGACTTTAGTGCTGTGTCATGTGTCTCTTTTTAGTTATTTCTACCGACATTGACTTTTATGGTTCTGACTTAAGGCAGCAATTTCATTAACAATTCTTTAATTTGATCCTTGGTTCGAATTTATGTAATTAAAAAAATGTAAGTCCATTTTTAAAAGAGAAGATTTAGTTTAGAGCCATGTGATTTATTTATTGACACATAATTACTGTGCATTTATTGCATTTATAGTTTCCTTTCTTTGAATGGCTCACCCACTGAACTTGAAGGACACTTTCTTACACTTTATGGTCCAAACCAGTACAAGTGATAATTCATCTCGCATGAGAAAATTCTGTCCTTCTTTAAAAGTATTTCTGAGAAGCATAGAACTAGTGTATCAACTCAGCTGAGGAAAAAAGACTATTGCTGTTGTGACCCTATATTTATCACATTCAAGACACTCACATGTCCTCTGACAGTGGAAAGCCAGCAAAAGCTGTGTTGTCTACAAGCTGATTCAGGGCCATAGTTAGTCCCTCGGGGTTTGTAAAAAATCATTTAAACACCAAACAAAAATTTAATAGAATTTGAATCACAAAATCCAATGTTGATATTTCTGGCAATGAGGGATATTTTGAAAGCTCAAGCAGTTCTGGTTCTTCTGTCGAGCCTTATGGAAACAGTTTTCTGTAATCAAGCTTTGACTGAAGCAGATGAGATCTATCCCTAAGTGTTTACAAATACTCAGCCAAGAAGAATTCCATACTAAACCTGACTGCTTTACCTTGAATTTTGGGAACACAATGATCCCCAGCAGGATTTTGAGAAAACAGCATCTTCTCATGGACCATAATTCTTAACCACTCACCATTGGCACAGGTGGCTTTCATAGAAGTGGCACAATTCATTTTAACTCTTACTCATGGCACGTGATTAGTCATCTCAGAACAGTTAGTTTTCACTCACTTTCTGGCTGCTAATTTGTTAAACAGAAGGTATAAATACAGAAGTATCAATAGGCAGCAATGAATATATCTCTGCTTCTATTTAATGTTTGAAAACATTTTCATGAAAACCTGAAAAATATGACTGGCCATATGCCAGAGACTTCTTAATCACCTGCATGACACTCATACCACATTTTCAAATGAAGTGAAGTCAACTCATTTGGTTATGAATATACCTGAGACTCTACATTTTCATTATTCATCTCCATCAGACCTTGAAAAATTTATTTCTGAAAGAAATAAAAGAAAACCAAGGGAAAATCCAATCCCTTATACTCTGAAGGCAGACTAAATAGTGAAACCTACAGCCTGGGGTGGGAAGGAGGGGCAAAATATTGCATTGATATTTTCTTCTAAGTTGCATTCTCAGCTGCCTTTTCTAGGATTTGTTTTCTTTTGTTTCCATCCACTTTCTAACTGAATGAGCCCAGAGGCCAAATCATATGCAGAGGTCAGCTATGCAATAGCAGGCATAAACAGTAGCCTTAACAGGAATGAAGCATTGCTTCTGGATTGTTCACTTTATTCACCTGTTCTTGGCTTTTTATTCCAGGTTCTTTTCATAACAATGACTGCTTTCTTTTCAGCATATTTTGGCTGTTGTGATGGTTCTGTGTATTATAACACTTTATAGAGACTGAATTGCAATTAAGTTAGAAATGTATTTCAGGTTAAGGACTTGAAGGCCACTTTTGCACCAGAAGCAGCTCTTAGAATGATTGTGCCTGTCTCAAGAATTTTATGTATTGCAACAGGTCTGTAGCTAAGCTGGTGCTGTTCTAGTGGCAAATGCTTTTTCTGTAGAGACAGTCTGTGCCAGGAAAGGGAAGTGTTGTGCTATATTTTATATCATTTCTTCCAATAAAATAAACTATACTGGCAAACCCATTTTTTTTTTCTTTCAAACACAACTATATAAAGAACTGGCTCAGTGCTTTAATAATCCTCAGCAAGTTATTTTACCCGTACAGAATGACCATTGGTGCACTAGAGCTGGCTGAGAATTAAATATACTGCCCATAGAAACCTAAGCCCCTAGAAGCATGGACTGCTTTTACTGATACTTTTGGTTTGAAAGATTTCTTTTCTGTAGCTGAGTCTTCCATGCTGAGCAAACCATTTTTCCATGGGCTGAGAGTAACAGACTCAACTGTGATGCATGAAACCAAGGTTTATATTCCCATTCCAGGTGATATATTCTGGGTGATATAACCCAGTGTCTCAGCTTAGATTTTTTCCCATCCTAAGTGAATACACTGTTTCAGGTGCTCTGAGGTCCAAAAAATCTGATTGTTTTTTTTGGCAACTATGGACAATGTAATTGTGATGTGAAACAGAAAACTATTGAAAGAATAAAAATTTCTGCACTCTTTCCAATCACCTCTACTGTTTGCTAATATTTCTTCTGCATTGCTTCTCTCCATATAAATGGTGTGAAAAGGAAAAGGGGAGCACTTCACTATCTCCATATATGCCGTCATTTCATAAAGCTATTGGTTACAGATCTCTTTTCTTCCCCCCCCCTCATTGTGCTACAGAGCTGGGTTTTGGGATGCTTCTGTCCCGTGGTGCAGCACAACATGAAGAAAGAGTCTTTAAATCTCTTCTCTTTGGACCAAATGGTTTGGTAGCAATTTGAAATACCATACAATGAAAGCAAGAAGGGAAGGGAAGGGAAGGGAAGGGAAGGGAAGGGAAGGGAAGGGAAGGGAAGGGGGATGCCATGTTTAGGCAAAAACAACAGGGCTTTTTGCTAACTGTTGTGTAAGATGTTGCAACAATATTTGTTATTAAAGCTCATGTATTTCTCTGTGAAGAAATTTCTGAAAGTGTAATACAAAGAAAATACAGTTTAATTCATTGGACTGTGCAGTCTACCTCAGTTTTGGACAAAAAAAAAAAAAATTAGTATTCTCTCCTTCACTGATTCACTGTGTTGCATATTCTGAACACATACTCAACCCATCAGTTATTTCCAGGTAATTACTGGTTATCAGACATCTACATTCCAGTGGTCATAGAAGTGAAAATGGGTTTCTGTTACACCATTTCCCTTCATTACCTTACTTTCATACCACTCTAATTTTTGTTCTCTTTATGATCTTTTTGATAGGAGAGATTTTGTGCAAAATGTTCAGTGTGAGGTAGCTTGAACCAAGTTTAAATAGACTGTTGTATTTTCTACACTGTTTGCTCAGCTCTAGCTTTTGCTCTTTGATGTAATTCTAGGCAGAGCAGAAAATCCCCCTATTCTGACCTTTTCATTTGAATTGCTGTTAACTTGCAACTCGTCTTTTTACTTTGTCAGCTACCTTTGAGTCGCAGATTAGATTTTCTACCAAGACACAGGATATTTACAGCTCTCTACTGCACAGAACCTTTTTAACCACTTCTCTAATTAGTCAGCCATGAGTTATCTGTACTAATGTTGTTTCTAGTGTGGCTATTTAGAGCTATTTACTTCTGTTATCCATCCTGTTCCCTTTGTCCTCTCCTTCACCTTTTTCTCTTATTTTAATTTTGGCCATTTGCACTGTAGGAATAATTCAGATGTCTCATAAATACTCCTGGTCTGAAGTGACTTCTGCAGATACAGGAGCTTTGAAGTTCTGACTTAAATTATACATATAACTGATCAATATTTCTTGAGAGATACTGCTCTGAAAACTTCCAGGTTACAAACATCAAAGTTTTCATACATGCTCAAACACAGCCAGATCAATGAATGGTTGTTGGAACTTATTAGTCAAAGCAATTTCTATTTTTATATGAAAATTACGGTGAACTTCAGAAGATGTCCTTATTTTCTTCCTTGGGTTATTGTCTTATCAGAATCGGCAAGCGAGAAAGGATAGTGAGCTTTGCTCCTGAGGAAGCTACACAGACTTGAAGGTTCAGAAGGAGAGATGCTTTCATGAGGTTTGAAAACTGCATTAGAACTAGTCAGGGAACTTTTCTTGATCCTTCTGAAGTTCCAAATGTGTCAGAATTGAGTGCTAGAAATCATGGGCAAGTTGTCTCAAACTAATTTGACAAGTTGCCAGGCTTCAGGAGCTTTAATAATGATGGGGTTTGTCTGGCATTTGAGACTACATGAGGTGAGAAGAGGCTGTGATGGTCTTCATCTCTGAGGTAGTTTTCAAGATTTCCATTCATATAGAAGTAGAATTCCTACATTATTTTTCACATGTATAAGCTTCGTTAGAGAGAAAGTTCACAGTCCTTGGTTCTACCTCTTTTTCTAGGGCCCTCTTTAAGTCAGTAAGTTCAGCATATGTGAAGGGAGATGGTGTACTCTGCATGGTGTTATCTTTGGGGTAAGAAGGTCTGAAAGAAACTGAATTCTGACTGTAGTAGAGATCTGATTCAACTTCTCACATAGACATCAGAGTTATGCTCAGACCCCTATTTAAAGGTCCACCCTAGAGACACTTCTGTTAAATTAAACAGACCAATGCTTGTCCTTGTCTATCCCTGGCAGCACTGAGATCACCATGGATCCCATTGCCTCTGGATTTTCAAAGCATCTTCTACAGGTTTCAAATTTTATCTACATACCAAACTACTGCCTCTAGATTTCTACTAGGATTTGATCCTAGTCCAAAGCTTGCTCAAGCGGACATTCACTGCTGTCTGGATATTGCAGTGTAGTCACCATTCATTCAACTTTAATATGCAGAAACATTCTGCATCAATATTCTTCCCTGCAGCTAGAGCTGGAGTCAACACTTTCTTTTGGGTCCTTGTTCTGAGGGATATTACTAAGTTGCAGTGCTTCTTAAACAGACGCTTTGTTCAACCTGAGCAGTTCATTTTGGTGGAGCCACCGAAATGCATTCCGGATACTGGTAACATCTGTGAAACTGTTTTTGCTGAGCTGAAAAACATGACCTCAATCTGAAGTTCTTAAACAGTACGCTTTTTCTTCCACTTTTATTAGAGTTTTAAAGAATTCCAGAGCTTTGTTATGGTAATAAGTGTATCTGAAATTATTCAAAGCTATGGAGTATAAATTTGTATTATTATTTCTGTTATTTTATCTGTGGTATTAATTATTAAGAAAATTTCATTGAAGCTCATAGCTATAAAATACAAGGCAAGTTAACAGAAGTAATTGTTAGTTTTAGTAATGTATCTCGTAATATGTTTCTTTTGACATATCAAGTGGCAAAGAAGTCCTAAGTTATGGCATTATACCAGGCTATGTGAGGCCTTTACATACAGAGCTGGTCCCAGGGCAGGGTAATTCCCGCAAGAGATTTGGGGCAACTTAGTCCATCAGTTCAGAGGAGTGCACGTGGGACAAGGTGTAAACCTGCTGCCAAGGTCTGCAAGCCATCCTTTCCCCAGAGAGAGGGTAGGGGAGAGCTGGGGAAAGCAGTGGCTGCTGCTTAGTCTTTCAAGACAAAGTTCTCTAAACTGTGGTTTCTAGAAGGCTGCTTAGAAAAGAACAGAAAAGGAGGCCAAGCAATAACCCACAAGAAGACCTCAGTAATACATCAGAAAAGGTGATGGGATTCTCTCCCATCATGAGAGACTATCTCCCAACATGAATATCTCTCAGCTCTGTAAAATGGATGAAGCTTGGAGACATCTTTAAAGTTCTCTTTCTGCATGCCCCTTTGACCAAATAAATCTTTTTGTTCACCATGCAAAATGGATCAACTTCTGGTGGTACCTCATCCAGAATAGCAGATATTCCAGTGACTATGAAATCTTTTGGAGATATAGATTCATCTCCCATAGGGCTATGAAGAGAACTTAACACAGATTCCCCTGCATCTCAGTGGATGCTCTCACTACTGTGTTATGATTTAAGGCATGCATCAATATGTAGTCTGTTAACTGTTGTTTTCTTGAAAAAATGGAGTTGGATTAATAGTAGCTTGATGAACACCTTTTAAGAAATAGTGATAGAGATGATTACTTAGTGCTAGAATCATGAGATTAGTCCAGTGCAGTTTCTGACAAGCGGAAAAAAACCTTATAGAATACCACTGCTTTTTGAGCTGGTGAGTAAAGGGGATGACATCAGTTCTTCTATATGCTGGCTTACATGACCTTCCTCACTGTGTTACAAAATGTGCTCTTGAGGCCGTCTGTTAAGCACAGAAATCAGAATTCTTTACTGTGCAAAAGGTCATAGTGATGTGGGCAAACAGAGGTGGGCAGCAGTATCCCAGTAGAAGGGATCTGAAGGTTCATTTAAAATTTCTTTCAGAAGTGGTATCCTTCTGAAGAAGACAACATTGGAAAGATATGTAGTTATAGCTGTTGAGGGCTGAGGTTCTAGGGACCAATTCTTACTTTCACTGTCTTTAGTGGTTCTAGGTGCTTGGAATATAAGAATAAATAGATACAAAAGAAATGTTAAATTGAGAAGGAGAATCCTTTACCTTCTCTGTATTAATACAGAATAAGCAATTTTCAGTCACAAATACATTCGGTTATTACTGTACCACTCAAAGAAACCTTTAGTACTCATTAGATTTTCAATATTGTCTTAAAGAGATGAAACCGATAGTAGCATCTCTCTATGTCTAAAGATGTTATTGTCAAGTTTTGCTGTTGGCTACAGGCTACTGTATGTAACAAAGGAAGACAGCATGATCTTTTAATAATAGCTAAAACACATTTTTGACATTGTTTTTGTTTAATATCTTTTATTAGCTATTCATTATTCACTGTTAGAATACATTACTCTGTGTTTGTAATATTCGTTTTCCAGGAGACATGCATTTTAATCATCAAGGCTCTTTAAAGTTAAGTGCAGTAGAAAAAGATTGGTGAAATTCAGGTACAAGCTGACAAGTTAATATTTGCTTAAGCATGGAAAAACATTACAAAATTTTTTGGTGACCGAAGAACAAAAGGCCATGAAAAAAATGTAAGGGAAAACAACCTGAACCATCAACCACACAGCGCAGACTGCTAATTCTACATTAGCGATGAATACAGTGAGAAGGAACAGTGCATACAAATTATGAAACATTTAATGTTTACCATTATATTTTTTGGGACTGTAAGAGAATAATCACTA
Source organism: Eurystomus gularis (assembly GCA_013400335.1). Taxonomy (NCBI): domain Eukaryota; kingdom Metazoa; phylum Chordata; class Aves; order Coraciiformes; family Coraciidae; genus Eurystomus; species Eurystomus gularis. Next base: position 54,902 of record VZZY01018766.1, on the reverse strand, counting down.
GATTGTAAATACCAATTACAAGGCAGAATGAACACATTGAGAAGGTATTGATTTTTTTATTTCCTATTTGGTTCATGACCAATAGACTATTTCATATAGAAAATCTATCACAATGAGCTGTACAATAGAAACATACAATCTATGTGTGACTGAAGGTGTGTAAATGTATAATTAAAACTTCTAATAAATAAATGGTAAAAAGATGGTGAATTTGCAATTTAAAGTATATAGGGACAGGTAATTGCATGTAACTGCACAATCGTATTTTCTTCAACAACTTACTGCAGTATCTGTATTTTTTCTCAAGCTTCCCTCTTCATATTTTCTCATTTCCTTTCCATTTGATTTTTGTATATAGTTTCTTTCAGATTTGAAACAGTCTATTAGTCATCAATGGCGACAGAAGAAATCAATGTTTTATCTAGCCTGTTCTATAGGTGATTATTGAAAGTGTTTCCTGTATTTCTGCTTCCAAAAGAAAAAAAAATTAACTGCAGAATAGTTTGTGGATGTCGTGACACAATCAGCTGTGTCTCTCTGGCCATAATAAATAGACAGAGCATTAAACCTTTTCTCCTGGGATGTTTAGAAAGTGTTTGGCTCTGGAATATATAAATCCAGATGAAATCAAGTCATCTACAAGGCAGAAATGTATTTGGAAGTTGATATGTTGGGGGACTGTTTGCTCTTTGACTAGAAAAAAGTGTTTTCTGACAAAATTAACAATTTCACATGATAGTGTTTCCCTGCTTCATATAGTTCGATCATTTCACCAAACAAGCAAATAAACAAAATGTAAGTAAGTTAGAGACTCTCTTCATGCATCTCCTTTCTATATTGAGAAGGAAGAAAAAGGTGTAGTTTGGAAGCTGATGCCCAGATGACTAGACAGTCTTGCTCAAAAATTTGGATGTCATATGAAGTTACAACATAATTTTTCACGTGAATTTTATATTTTACTGAGAAGTAAAATGCATCCCCCCACAATGTCAATAAGTAAGCAAAAATTATTTCCTGGTTCTGCTAGGTTTTTCAGCAAGGGGTAGCCTGACTCCTGCTTCTCTTTATCTACAGTTATGTTAAAAAGTCCAGGAAAGAAGTTTAAACCTGATTTAGAATATGCAAGTCGAGTCACAGGATCAGCACAATGGTTTGTGAGAGGTTTCTAAAAATAAGTCAAAGGTTTCTGGTGAGAACTTCATGGTTAGCTCTCTAACTCAGTTTCATTTGTGTCCACTGCCAAGGTGAAGCATTTCTAGCCTGGTTTGAAGAATCAGTCTGACTTACTCCCTGGTGGAATGCTGAGAACAACTTCCAAGTTTAAAGGGTTGTTACCATCTTCAAAATCTTGATAAGGACAGAAAACCTGCCAGAATATGCAGGTTTCACTCCTTTGTAAAGCAGCTTAATGCAGACCTCATTTTTGGGTTTTGTAATTTAACCTTGTAAATTAATTTGTAATATAGTTCTTATTGTCCTTTTAAGTGCATGAGAGCTGTACTCTTCACAGATGTATATGCTGTGAACAGGCAAATATTGGGAAGTGACACACTGCTCGTAATTTCATAAGATTGGTTTTTGTTTTGGTGTTTATTTTTCCCTCTGAGTACTGCTGTTTTAATGAATTCTGGAATGCCTTACTACCTTCCCTGGAATACTCTCAATCAGTATAGATGGTAAGTGAATTTATGAAATAAGGCAATATTTTGTCTAGGCTTAATTCTGTTTAATGGCAACTCTTTATTAGGACCTCTACTGCAAGCATGTCTGTGTATTGAGATATTCTTCAATAAAATACTCTGATGTATCTTCTGCAATTTGGAGAAATTTTATAATTTCTACCATGGTGATATATTTATTTCCTTGTTAGCATGTTCATTATTCTTGTTGTTCTTTAAGATTTCTTGTTTTATATTCATTTGCCATTTTTCAATTATACTGAAAGCACAACATCCTTGGCCGTAGCTTATTCTGTGGTAATCTCAGTGTTTAAATCTGTATGTTCTCTTAATCACAGTGTTTTTGACTTGTGAAGTCAAGACCAGAGACTTGATTTCCTATCTGATAGCTTGAACAATAAAAGCATTCAAGCTAACAATCTGCGGTCTCAAAGTGAAAGGGATGGAAGCTCATGTACCCAAAGAGTAATCCTGAACTTCATTCTGACACAGCTAAGAGTCATTGATCTTTGAGGTGTTTGCTGTGATTCATCTATCTCTCTGGAAATGTCAGGGAGGGTGTGGGCAATTTTTGTTGGTTTTTTTTTGTTTATTTTTCCACTTGGCTCAAGTAGCAATATTCCATAAAGTGCATCTGAAATAATTTTCCTTAAATTTTTATTTGCTGTTTTCAAGTATGAACAAAATGGAGCTATCAAAAAATCAATGCGACCTCAAGGTTTTTTAAATAATACTGACCCATTTTTCTTTGAAGCAATTTCAAAATAAGCTTCCTTCCACCTTTACTTTATGCAAATTTTTGGAATTGATTGTAGAGTCACTGAAACTTTTGCTTCCATACTTCCTTTCTGTAATGGTTTAATTAACTTTTAGAAATGCAAAATACTTTTCCTCAAAACCAGAAAAAAACTGCAGAACTAAGATATTTCATATCCCTGCTGATATACTGCAGTACTAATATTCAGTACTACAACCATTTTTGGCAGTCATTTCTGCAAAAAGGAATAAAGTATTGCTAAATCTTTTCCTCATTTTTATACATCTCATCACTTTATTACGGTGATGGGACTCTCTGTAGGAATGTTAATTAATGCATTTCTGTGGAACTACCTTCAGTGAAATGACTACTTTTCTGCTAGATATATCTACAAGATCATCACATTTCCACTGGATTGGGAATAGATTGCTTTTCTGTAAGAATGGGGTAGTGGATACAGAGATAAAAAAGGATGTGGTCTAACTCTCATTGTGTAGGTGTACGGTCTTTGAACAGTATTGCCAGTCAGTAGGGCTATCAATTTTTTAAAATCTAATTTAAAGATATTCTATGACAAATAAAATTTGGAGAAAAAAATAATTTCTGCAACTACACAACTTATTAGTTCAAAATCCTTTACCTTTGCTCATAGAAACAATGTCAATTCAGACCAACATCTGATAATCTAAATGCCCAGAACCTTACTCTGAATTAGCCATGTAACAGGTTCAACATTTAGCTTATGCGCTTGTGAGAAATTGGCCTAAAATTAATGATTGTAACCCTGATTTAGGCATAATTTTTTATCAGTAAGAGTATTGAGTTAAGGCTATGACATTTTCCTGTTAAACTTAGATACTTACACACTTAAAACCACATAGAATGTATTCAGATAGACCTGAATATTGGATGAACTTATAAAGATTTTCTAGCACTACAGTCTTTGTCTGTGATACAAAAGCACCTATCTGTGATATAAAAGCACCTATCCACAGTAAATAGCTATATGACTATTTTTTAAATTTTTTTTTTTAAATAGAAACTTATTGCTAGACAGTGATGCAACTTTGTAGTACAGGAAAACTTTTAAGTCTTTAACTCTGAACAAAATCTGGATTAAGCAAATAAATAGGTGATTTTAATTTTAAAACTGTGGCCAGAATTCTGGTCTAATACATGTGTGAGGAACTCTCATTAATTTCAAAGGGGATTTCAAACTTCTAGCTGAAAGCAGAATTTTGAGCCCTCTAATTGCCCCCTCACTGTTCCTGAGGTAAAAGCAAAAAAGCAGCAATAAGGAAATTCCTATCCGCTCTGTCCTCTTAATATACACTTCATAAGCATTTTATTAATTTGCTTATTTTACTGGTAAAAGTGCACTTATATGTATTTATATCCTATTCAAATTTTAGGAATATGTGTAACAGACCCTGTAAATACAGGGAAGGAACTAGATTACTGAAGTATTACTGAAAGCAGAATATGTAAAATATGAAAGTATCTATTTTACTTTTCAGGTGACCCTGGAAAATTACATATGAATTGATAATATGCCCTATGATATAAGAGGAAAAATGTTTTTACTATAGAAATAAAGATAAAAGCTTTTGACAGGAAACTACTTGTAGAGTATAGTGACACCTAATGATATAGAAACAGGAATTAGTGTACCCATACCCCCTGCACCCCAAAGCTAATGACTCTAAAAGGAATCAGAATTACTGATTTGTGACAGAATTTGTCAGAAGATTACCCTAAAGCTTTTGGATGGAGGATTTTCAATGAGTTCTGCAAGTAGATCTTAAATCTCCTTCTCCTTAGAGATGTTCCTTTCAGTGATCATCTTTGATCTACTTCATCTGCTCAAAATTATGAAGTTTCATGTAGGTGATAAAAAAAGGTTACCACAAAGTAAAAAACCCTCCTATTTTTGGAACTACAGACTGACCTACAAAAGGAGAGTCTTTGAGTTGGGAAAAGCTATGCACATCTCAGGGAAAATATATTCAAAAAAAAAGACCTCCAGCTTTACAATTGAAGAGCTGGGTGCAGCGTAGATTTCAGTTTTGCTTTTCAGAAAGTGAACAATCTGTATTTCCCAGCTGAAAGACCCACAACCATGTAACCAAAAATTGTCAAAATTTATAAAACATCTTTACTTCTGTTAGTCCTGCTGACAGTTAGGGAGTTGAGACTTGTGGAGTCAAGATACCAGCACAAGCAGAAACACTAAGTAAGAACAAATCTCTGAGGATGCAAAGAAATTGAGAGTTGTACAGGGCCCATGGAACCTCTTGAATCCATCAGGACTGAAAGTGCTTTTCTAAAATGGAAATAACCAGACAACAGCATTGAGGTATTACTAATAAAAACATCTGTTTGTCTTATTTTATATCAAACAGTCTATGAAAGGAGGTGAAGTGGAAGGAATATTTTTAGGCAATCTCAAACTGGCAGGCCTACTGAGAAGTGGCATTGGATTTTTACTTTTTTTCCTACCTGATTTTGTAAGTCTCTCAATTTTAGCTAAAGTAGTTCCAAGTGTCAGCCCCAATTCTAAAATTAGATCCCACAAAACAAATTAATATGATCTTATTTTATTTAAACTAGCACAGTCCTTCAACAGTCCCTCTTTTGCAGAGAAATAATGAATAATAAATAAAGGTTGAGGCATTGGAGAAGGAAAAGCCTTGACCGTATTGGTACTAATGGATTTATCCTCTTCTTCCCCCAAGCACTCAAAAAAAAAAGAAAAAAAAAGAAAAAAAGGTTAACTGTTCCTAAAAAATCATCAAAGTATTTGCTAATAAAATTGTATCAAATCACATATTTATTATCATACATTATTAGGCAACCAGTTCAGTAAGGACAGGAAGAGTACATGACTAGAGACTAACATGTAGTCATATTTAGAATGGGAAGAAATGGGAGGAATTGTAAACACAGTAGTAAATGGAACAATGCCATTGAGGTTTAGCAAAGAGAGGATGTGCCAGATTTCTTTCATAGATTCAAGAGCTGTTTTTCTAGCCAAAGAAAATTTAGTGGTTTGCATCTTTTGGGGAGTTTAGAAGAACACTTGACATAGTGACACATAGGGAATTATGAATTAAGAGGGCAAAGATAGGGGTTACTAGGGAAATGTAACACACTAAATGAACTGGCTAAAAGAAGATGAGAACAAGTTGCAATTACTAAAAAACTGTCAAGTTTGTAGGAAATTACCAGTGGAGTAATTCAAAAGTTCCTTGTGGAATTGAGTTTTAGTTTTTTTCAGAAATGTCCTTGCCACCAGAAGTGTCATTGAGCTGATGAAATTTGTTGATGGTGTGAAGTTTAGAGACACCTTTACAGAGGACAGATATATGACATATGAAGAGCCTTATGATTCTGAGATATGGCTTAATAGAAATCAAATGATACACAGATACAAAGAGAATAAGGTGTTGTGTTTTTGTTTTTGTTTTTTTTTTTGCTAAGGGGATAATAAGAAGACATACAGTAAGCAGAGAGCACATGAGTTGGAGAGAAAGCTAAGAGGGAAAGGTGCAAAGGTAAGTAATTGATCTCAAGATAACTATGAATTAGCAACATACACCAGTTTGAGCACTGTCCTACCTGAGAAACATGCATGAGGAATAAACTCAGACTGGGACAAATGCAGAGAGGAGCTTTTGGGATGATCAAAGGAATGGTGAAACCTTTGCTAGGGAGGCTAAAAGATCTTGGGTGTTTAAACCACTAAGCAGAGGATGTTACTACTTCAAGATGAAGGCAAGAAGCAGGGAAGGGGAAAAACTTTTAAATCCAGGAACAAATGGTTTTGAAGAGAGGTAGGTTGGAAGTAAAAATAGCCTAAATATTCTAGCATTCAGCACAATGACTTTGTGAACTGTCTTCCAGAGGAACATTGACGGTAATCATTTTGAATTATATTCTTCATTAAACCCAAAGGGATTTCTTACTGAGTCCTTGAGGTAGCATGGACCCTAAATCAGTGGCTGAGAATCCCTTCCAGACCTGTGGTGTTAAATAAATACTCTACTAAAATGAAGGAGAAAATTATAGCTACCATTATAAAATCATTTTTGTTTTCCTTGATCAACATGTTTCCTTAGAAAATGTCAATGCTTTGGCCAAAAAAAAGCAAAACTGAAAACAAAAACCCCACCCAAACCAGCTCCTCCCCTCACCAAAACAAACATCACCAATGCCAACACCAAAGTCCTGGAAAATCGATTTTGTCTGTAAGACCCACCCCACCATCTCCTGGGAAGTACTGATACGGTGGCTCAAGTGTCCAGTCATCTCATGACTCCCTCAGGCTGAACTCTCTGCTCTATTTCCCATGGCACCTCAGTCTTGCTGGTGAACTGCTTTTTGCCTGATGAGAATTGTGGCTGGTAGAGAACTGGGACATGCAGGGATGTCTGAGAGAGCTTTTCTGCTTTTAGAACTTTTTATTTTGTTAAAAGTAATGCATTTCCATGGAAACAAAGCTATTTGCGGAGATTCAATTAGTCAAAAATCCCATTTACAGTAACAATGTAGTTTTGATGAAAATGTTTTTTACATAGTAGTAATTAACAATGCAGTAATGTGAATAATTCCTACATGCTCAGGCTAGCTATGAGAAAAATACAGGCTTTGGAGATGGCTAAAATTTCCAATGACTTTGATAATTTGTTTTCTTAGAACCAAGCAAACATCACACTGATAACAGGAACCTCATCAAAGCTTGATCTGCCTGTTGCTGGCTTCAGTGGGAACAAGACTAGACCCCAAGTGAACTTCTGAGATCACTGTTAGCTAGCTTAAATTAATTAACCATCTTCTACCCTCCAGCAGTAGTTGCTGTTAGTAATGTAATTTCATTTACTGAATTGAAATTACAGTAATGCTAAAGCATTTAACTTTGTCTCTTTTATATGACACTATTTTTGACATCTAATAGGAATACTCTTCTGGCATTTACTATCTTTCCTTTATTACAAGTCTGCCTGCCTTTCATTACATTTTCATTATTCTTATGGTGACTATATTTCATATTTATCACAGTGGTTAAAATTATATCAGTCACAATCAGCAATCATATACATTACTGAAATGTTTATTGATCTGTAAGCAACAGGTACAGTAAATTTTAAAAATGTTGTTTCCCAAAGGACATGAATTAATTCAGACATTTTGGAACTAGGCAGAATACTGTTACTGTGGTAAGGATGTTAATATATCATGCAATAAATCTTTTGCTTAACTGGTCAATATTGATTATGTGCTATAACTATGACTCCAGTTGTAGGCAGTGGAACAGCAGAAAAATATTGTCTTTTTAAAAGAACTACTTCCATTGTTATTTGAAAACAACACTCTTAAATGACAGTATTCTTACTACTAATGAGTTCCAATAATAAAAGTTAAAGAGTATAAACCAGTGAACAGTCTGATATAACCAAAACCTCTTACATGTGTCTCTGTTCAAATTGTTGGCTGTTTCAATTTTTAATGTTCATCTTCTGTGTTTCAGTTTGCAAGATATTAAATACAGTTTTTAAGCATTCTAGCATTTGTGTTGACAAATATTCATAGTCAATATAAATAGACTTGGTTTCACTTCGAAACTACACTGAGAGATCGTTTCCAGCTCTAGCTGAAAGAGTATTAAAAAAATAGTCAAGGTCAATTCTTCTTGGTCAATGTTCCATTAAAAGTCATGCAATTATCCTGCTGCCTTGCTTTCTCAGGAAATCCTAATTATCCAAGGTCTCTAGAGCACACATAACTAGCCTATTAAGGCATACTTCAGTTTCCTGCAAACTCTATCTCATTTAACCACTGTTATTTTAACTAGAGAGCTATATAGATTCCCAAACTTTGTCTGTTTGTGATGAAGGAGGGGGCTGAAGCTGTGGCCAATATAGTGTGACTTTGTGCCTCTCCATTGACTTGGTCTTTCTCATTTCACCACCTAGTCTTGCCTATCTCAATAGCTGAGATTTCCAACAAAGCTGAGACCGGAGCTTCCTTGCTGCTTGTTGCTTGGCAAGGGATGCTCACTGCTACGGATTCTGAGCCTCATAGCCCTAACCGCTGGGGGAATTCATTGCTCTAAAGCTGTGCTGAATAAGAGGAAAGGGTGAGGAGAAGGTACATCTCTCAGTGCTTAGAGTGCTATTTTAGGACTTTGGAGACCTAGTATAAGTCTCTGAGCACCAACATATGCAGTCAAGGACACCATACATTTTCTGTCTCCCTGTTCCCTTGGCTGATGACAGAATTGCTTGCAAAAACTCGCTGCTGCTCATAAAGCAATACAAAACCAGATTTCCATCCTGAAGTGCTCAAGAAGAAGAGCAAACAGCCCACCCCAGCTGCAGAGATACAGCTGAAGGGAAGGCAGGGCAGAGAAAAAAGGGGGCAATATTCCAAAGAGCCCACAGAGTAGAGGGAGAATTTTTGCTTATAGCACATATATGTAAAGTGGCTGGAGTAGTAGCATGCAAGTCAGGTGTCATGCACTGGCTTCTGCTGCTTGATAAGGACATACTCTCCCAGTTCTTCATGTGCCACTGGATGCTTTTAAAAGTATAAAGTGAAAAAAATGGATGTTGGATATGGGTTCACCTGTGGTGCAAGGCTGCGCTATTGCTCTGTACTTCCTGCTTTTTGTTAAGTAGAGGTGTGCATTGATGTGCTGCTGAGTGTTAAACACTGTTATTCACCACTTAAATAGGTATTGTGCAGAGTTCAAAACACTGCTTGCTTTGACAGGTGAAATGAAGTTTTCATGTTGTGATCATTCCTTACTGTGACAAAAATATCAGCAGAGGGAAGGTATCTAGGGGGAAGGAGTAGAACCCACAGAAGCCGTTTGGGACTTTTATTTCATCTTTTCCTATGGTCAGGCTAGATTTCTGAGAGAGTTTCCTCACACTGCCATGAGAAGCAAATATTATAGGCAAGAAATAGCAACAGGGAGAGTAGGTAGCTGAAGAAAGGAAAAACCTCTGACAAATAATAATTACAATACACAAGATAATCCAGGTGTCCTTGTTGTGATATTGTGGCCTTATAAATGTACCTAAAATCTCAGTCTTTGATCTTAATATGCAAATACAATTATTTTAGGTACTGACCTCTATGCAAGTATTTTTCTTCTTGAAGAAAAGTAACTTTTTCTCTTAGAGATAAATCATTCTAAGGTGTCATTTAAAATTTGAAACTAGATGACCAAATATTAGAGTTTTATGGTGCCACTACAGAAACCGGACATGAATTATTTCTTTGCAGAAGTGAAGCAATAGGATCTGAAATATGCCTGTTATAATATTTAATAGAAAATAATGACTTTTTTCAAAAGGTTTAAATCAGATATGAATGCTTATAGTAACCAGAAAAATCTGTGATTTAATAAAAAGATATACCACCAGAGTAACTAAGTTGAGATGCCTAGATCCCTAGTGGTGGTTCACCCTACTTCTCTAAAAAAAACCACATATTTTATCTTTACATCTTGAGACATAGTCTCATTTCAAAGCCAGTACTCACATAAGACTTGAGGTGGTCAGGACTGCAGTTTGGTTTGTCTGACACTGAGATTATTTTACTTTAGTATGCTCATACTGAAAGCTCAGAAGGAGCTTCTAGCATTGTCACGTCTTCTGCAGGTGCACCTTCATTTATTTTTGACTGCAGAGACCCTTCAATTACTTCCACTTTCCCTTTACTCCTGGAGGCTCTTCAAAGTAGAGCAATGAGTTGTATGTGCTGGAAGGTTATTGATTGAAGGTCTCATAAGTAATCTCTTGTTCTATGGGAATGATGTAGGTTTTAGTGAGATTTTATTTGTTTTGCAAAGTGATATGAAGGGTTCACTTTTTTCACCATTTGGAGAATGAGGCAACATTTCATTCTGAGCTGCAAAAAAAAGCTTTATAAAAACATATCATTTTCAATTTTTGGAATGTGTTAAGTGCTAATTATACCAAAGCAAGCTACTTTCCACTGGGTATTAAAGTAAGACATCTAAAACAAACTGTCAAGTACATGTATATATAATTTAATGAACTTGCTTTGATATTTTTAACAGAGCAGAAGTGACCTAACTGTCCCTTTGATGCTGTAAATGATGACAGTGAAGAAATCAGAGACTGGGTGTAGCTGCGAACATGGACCATAAAAGGCTGTAGCCACTGCCAGGAGCTTACTTCAGGTGCTACTTCTTTTGCCTTTGCAATTTACAGAATCAAAAGAGATTAGAACTGAGATGACAAGATGATAATCCCTCACTTTACACAGCTAATTGAGAGCTCAAATGCTCATATAAAATACTTTGACAGAATAAAATAAAGATAAAAGTTAAATTATGAAAATATTTAGAACAGATAAAAGAAATTCTATTTCTTTGGGGCGTAAATATCCTATATAAAATTAGCAGTCTCCAATAGATTTCACAGAACCTATACTTCTCTAGTACCAACTTTCTTCCCTCTCACCTTTCTAGTTTCCTCTAGTTTCCTCCTTCTAATAAGACACCATCAAAAAAAAGTCAAGGAGTTAACTAGTGTGTCCATGGAAACAGCAGGAGCTGATGGAGCCATGTGTACAGCGAGACTCTGTCAGCTTTAATGCTCTTACTTGCAAGGCTTTTTACTTTAAAGCTTGAGACAAACCTAGAAGGTTATAAAGAATATACAAAATAGTATTTGAAGAATTTAAAAAAGGTTGTGCCATAGACCTCCTATTCTGTGGGCATGGATGAGTCCCTTCAATGTCTGTTTCCCTTTCACACTCTGTGTTTGTTGAGACTGCTTAGACTGCCACTCAGCAAAAGGACTGTCCCCTATGGTGTAATTTATTACAATGCAGAGCACTTTGGGATTCTGACCTTTAATGTCACCAGGTGCTACTACAGTCCTAAATCTAAACAATAAAATTTATATGTTCTGATATGCACTCTTAATAGCTTTGGAAAGATTGAAAATTGTTTTGCTCTTGCTTTATTAAGGTATAGTCAATGGTAAGTTCTTTCATCTAAGGCTCTCCTCAGCAGAACAGGGATAACGATTCTGTTTCTCTAATATTTCTCTTCATTAGGCATTTTTAAAGCTAAAATATGAAATTGATGGAGGGCTGAGGGTTGAACAGCATTATGAATTATTCCTATTTCACTTTTGCAATAGATTAATTTGAGTAACATCATTCATCTACCACAAGATGCCCACAAACCTACCTGTCCTCTTCTGCTGAGGTCATTGACCCATGACAGAGCACATTAGTTTGAGCACAGCACTCTGCTAAAATGGATGTTCAGCTTTCAGGATAGGCCTGGCTTATGTTTGCCCAGGTTGGTATGTTTGTAGAGCAAGTTTATCCACAGCTGAATAAACTAAGCAGACAGACTAAAAATATGCCTCTTCTCAGGACTCCATCCCTTTTTGTACTGCCCCTCATGCTGGCTAGGTTTAGGTGCAGTACCTGGTAGTAAACCTCTCAAATAGTGTTTTTCACTTTTTAGAAGACAATGCCGCTTGCACTGGAATATTTGGTAGTTTAAATGCATTTAAATGCAAAATGAACCCTTGAGAAAAAAAAAAAGTCAAAACACTCCACCTGTTCTAAAACCCAGGCCAACAACGATACCTTCCCTAATCTATACAAAGCAAATTATTTTGGAAGTTGTGATATGATCCAGACTAGAAGTTCTCATTTATTTCCTTGATGAAATGTAGTTACTTTTTATTATTGTTCCATGTGCTGCTACTATAAATTCAATATTCGATACAATTTTTAATTAACAGGAAATTAAATAAGAGTGGCATTAACAAACAAAACTAAAACCAACTCTAAAAAAATCTGTGCAGCAATTTTGTCTGGTATGGTCCTCAGAAGAGACTTGCATCAAGCATGTTTTCTTTTCTGCAAATGTACTGCTTAATATGGTACTTGAATGAGTGTAACTCTGAAAAAAAAAATCTCCTGCCTTTTTGTGTGCTTATCTCTCACATGATTTACTCTGCTTTAAAACTAGTATGCTTTAATTGCTAATTCACAACTGTGAGCTGCAAGATGATCACTCTCCATACATTTTTATTTCAGTTCAGGAAAGAAATCATGATCTATTTGAAACAGGTTAAAAACCCCAAATAAACAAGGAAAACCCCTCAAGTTTTAAAAAACTCTATTATTCTTGAAAGTAGGCGTTGTAAAAGGAACATAGAATGAAAAAGTATATATAATAAAGCAGAAATCATTTAGACTAAAAGAACAGACACAAAAAGCTTCCCCCACTGCATTTTTACAGTGTCTGGTTTAAGGAAGGAGAGTTATCAAGAAAGTGTTTGAGAGTGTAGTGTAAAAGTTACTGTGCTAAGTAATGCAACCTGAGATCATCAGTTGTGTTAAATCATAAGTGATCAGAGTGCTAAGGAAAAAAACAAAGAGTATATATTTCTACTTTATTAACTATATTCATGGCTCATGTTTCATTTATTTCACAGATTGAGAAGTGCTAGCAAAAAGGAAAAAATAGTGGGTATTAATTTTTAGCATTTCAGAGGAAATATCACAAAACATTAAGCAGAAAGATGGCTGCAAGCTAAGAAGAAACAGTTCACCATTCACTGCCAGATCCAAGACCCCTATGGATGTTACCCAGCTGTGCAGAAATTTGTAATTTGTGCACAGCCTAATGAGATACTCTCTACTTTTGCATCGAGATCATATAATTGAACATGAGGTCTTTTTCTACTTTAGCTTTTTCCATATTTGGAGTTTGAGGCCTCATTTTGTCTGGAGACAGCCCCAGGAAGGCACTGTGTCCCTTCGGCTGCCTGGTGTGAGTAGGAGCTGCTCACCTGGACCTGCTTCCTCTTGCGCATCTCAAACGGTGCAACTTGGGAGAACCAGCTGAGGATGACATAAACCAAGCATATTCTTAGCTGTCCAGCCCAACAAGCTGATGCTCAGCTGTGCAGCACAGACACATCCCTAGTTCTGGGATAGTTTGTGAGAGCAACAGTGAGTGAGTAAAAACCCCAGGCCTCTCTGTGGTCCTCCAGATGAGGAGGACAATTCTACACTATCCCAGGAATGGAAGCCAACAACAAAATGACAATGGCTCCATCCACCCTGGATATGAGGCAGTAGGATTACTGTATAATGGTATACTTATGGCTAAAATAAGGAGGTTTTTTTAATACTTCTATCTCTTTTTCTCTTATTTCTTCCCTCATCCTCTTCTCCATTATTAAAATTTATTCAACCATTTATTTATACCTTTGACTTGAAGTGTCCTATTTCAGGTCTCATCTGATTAAAGCCTTTGTCTTAACCTACTAAGTATTTCTCATAAAAAACTACACATTTCTCCTGAAATGATGACGTATTTAAGTTTTTTGTTTAGTTGTGTTTTGGGTTTTTTTTGTTTATTTGATTGGTTTTTTTCTGTTCAGACACAGATGTGGAAGAAGACAGGGTAAAGAAAAAGAGAGGGATATGATTGTCCTCCATGTTTCACAGCTAATTGTTGTTGTGCTTTGGAAAATTAAAGTTCTGATATGGAAATTTAGCCTTACACTTCCAAATAAAACCATGGCAGGAGATTAATCTACACAAGTCCAGCAATATGATTAACTAATCCAGTCTTTGTGTCTGCGGTGGGTATTTTAGCCTAAACATTTGTAATGTAATCTATCATGATAATCAGTAAAATGTGGATACTTTGCATAATACTTTAATAAGTGTGTTTGCGCACAGCATAAATCTTTAATTGCTGGTTTGAGGAGGCCAATTTTAGCAGTTCTCTGTTAGCCTTATTATGATGAATCAAGTTAATTTATACATGTAGCTTACTTCTGTGTCTGAATTCTTCTTGCATTTCACTGGCTTTTACTGAAGGAAATCACAGGGCAGACCTGTGAAGCTAAAAGCTTATCAGATCTTCTGATACTGAGACTGCAGTATCTGACTGGCAGAAGATGGTAAAACCATGAACAGTCTCGACCTTCTTCCAGGTGGGTATGGGGCTGAAAGAGAAGTAGCCACAGATGGCAAGAAGAGACTGAAGTCTGTGTGGTGCATCAGAACATGCAAAAAATTACTCTTCATGTGTGCTTTCTGCAGCATATAAATTTTTTATGTGTCATATAGAGAACAGCAATGATAACAAAGTCTCCTTTCTCTGTGTTCTCATTTTCCTATGTAAGCACCTTTCTTTGATGATCAGGGCTTTTCTAAGTCAGGTGAGATAGGCTGAAACTGTCTTCTCTGCTTTAGTGAATCAAAATCACAGATTATAATTGTGGGCCAAATATGACATGCTCTGATATACGGTTGTATACTCTTCTGCAGAAAAAGTATATTCCTAGAATGGCCTTACTAAAGCCAGTTGGAATCATTCCTGTGAGTAAAATTAAACATATGTGTAAGTATCTGTGGCATCAGAATCCATGTCTAAGATGGGTGGTGAAGCCCAATATAGTAATGAGAACTGATTTAAGAATGTAAATTTTCTTGGCTAATGAATCATTCTCCTGACAAAAGAGAAAGATAGGGGTGACTTAGTACGCATACCTGAATATTTTTTTCATGAGTTGTTCTACATTCTATTACACCCAATACTAATTTTTCTCTGTACTGCCTGAAAACAGAGCAATTAATTTATGGTGATTTCAATTACCATTTCCCACACTGGCTAGACTTAAAACACAGTTTCAATCAGTATATAGTAGGGAAATTGTAATATTCTTTTAGCCTCTGTAGTATTCAGACAGCTGGTGTAGGTTCATTAGGAAAATTAGAAAGAAAAAGAACCCCACAAACAGAAAACAAAATGAGAAAATGAAACCACACAATATTTCTCCTTCTCTTTCTGGGTGAGATGGCTGCCCTCCATTTTCCAGGCTACTATCTATTTCAATTCCATCGCAGTAACTGTGTTTTTGTAAATTTTAACAATAACTGTCTAAAATATTATAGGATAAGATCACTAGGAGAGACTGGGGCTATATAAGCTCTAGCAGTTTCTCCAGTATGTAAACATCAGGTCAGAGAGTCAAAGTGTAGGTTGCTCAGCAGCAGCTGCTTACCACAAATATAATGCAAGTCTGAGTAGATAAAGAAGATTGTCTTGAAGTAAAACAAATTGAATAATTCACTGACTTTATTACATGTCCCCAAAGAGGTTAAAAAGCCCTGAAAGAAAGAACAGTTATAAGGACATTCACAGTTATCAGACTGAGAAAATGTATGGCTTTATGGTGATGGATCAGACATAGTTTGTAGTGAGGACACAGCACAGAGAGTCTGATTGGTTGCAGAGGCTCCTGACATATCCAGAAACTTCTCTTTGCTGCCTGACAGCACTTTTGACATCTCTAGGAGAGAAAACACCATTCATTCGAGGTAGGCAATGAGAGGTGAGATGATTTTATCTTCATCATGGCCCAGTGGACAGGTCCAGTGTGTGGATGCAGAGATGATGATCTGACGGGCCCCTGCATAGGTAGAGCATCAAGGAATGCAAACATGTTTTCTTCCCTTTTGACCTTTTCATACAGTCCCAGGCCTGGCCTGAAGCTCTGTATATGGCTCTAAAGTATAGACTCAGAGCAAGGCCCTTACAATTACGAGCTTGATCAACAGCTGAAATTAAAGAAGCTAAGATCCATGGGTGCACCATAGCAAACAGCAGGAGCTTAACCTCTGGCTGTATAACATACAATTAAGTTGTTATGGCAGAGCTGACCCTAAGACTTATAATAATTATACTGAGGCTCAAATATAGCAAAACCAGAACTTAGTATTAGATTATTAGCAAGGATGCCTTTGACATTAAGATGCTAAAATTCAGTTGAATTTTAAAAGTAATGAGTTTAAAGCAGTGTCTTTTTGAAAAATGATTAAAATCATTCCATAGCAAAATCTGCAGTTTCCCTTTTCTTCTCTTGTAATGACAATAACACTATCCACCCTTAACTCCATTTGCTCTAAGGCTGAACTTATGTCAGATAACTTCTGAGCCCAGAAACAATTTAGATTTTGACTTGTGAAATAGAGGTACCCTGGGATCTTTAATCTTACTGTGAAAAAGCCTTTTCAAGTTTTGGAAATGTCATGTAGGAAACTCATGAATATAGGGACCAGATTATGACCCAATTATCACCTGTGCAAATCCAGAATGATTACACTGAGTTCCATGGAAAAGCTGAGGATTTAAAATTATGTCAGATGGGATCAGAATTTAACCTGCTGTTTCCTAATCTAACTTCAGATCTAAATATTCCAGTAGAAACATTAAAAGTTTAAAATATGGCTTTTCCCCCACCCCTAAATGCAGGCATTAGGAAAGTAAATCTTCCTTTTTTATGCATTGCTATTTCATAGTGGTTTTCCTTTTTTTCCCTAAGATAAGCTATAGTGGAGATTACAATTTTCTGTTGGCAATTTGCTCTTTAATAAGCTGTTTAACATTCCAGCTATTCAAAGCTCCATGAAACAAACTTACTGCTGGTTGCATTTTACTCTAAAAGGTAATGATGATTATCAGCTAGGTAGAATGATGTAAGATAATTCAGGTAAACTGAAATGGCTAATGTAGATTACTGTGAATTAATAATTTAGAGATGTTCAGCAGAGGATTGTTAAAACAGTACTGTAAACACTCAGGGGCAAGCACCAAGCTTTTATTCCTTGCACAGATCCCAGAACAACAGGACCCATGACTGTGACAGCTAGGCAGACATGCTAGAAATTACGAAAATATAATATCACCCAAGCAAATCAACAATGGGTGATTCTGATCTCAGCGTAGTGAGACTGTGTTGTCTTTAACGGTGTTATTCCCTATTTACTGCTGTGTAACTGTACCCTACTATACTTATTCCCCTAGACAGCATTTTAATTTTATAACAGCAATAATGAGTATGGCACAGGGAATTTTCATGGATCTTTATTCTGCTCTGCCACAGCTTCAGTGCTGCTGTGGGAGATGCAGTAGCATTTCTTTACCAGCCCCAACTCTTTCTTGACTCGGAAGCATTTGTCTGGTACAGAGGGAAGCATTTGATAATGTGTTCTACCCCACAGACAACATATACTCAGCAGCATTCAAGTGGTTAAATGATCAAGAATGTTTAATAGCCTCTGGCTGCACCTCAGGCCACCAGATTCTTCCCAGCTGGCCACTAATCCCCAGGAAATGCCCTACAGATAGATCACTATTCCATACATACACAATTAGGGATTTACAGTGTGCCGCTGTCTGCTGAAAAGTAACAGGGAAGGACGTAAGAGTTCAGAGGCATTTGAGTTAAAATGTAAGTTAGCTGCAGCAGTGACTTGGGGTCCTGTGTACCAAGGCATGTAAATGTCTGCCCAGCACTTTGTCAACATGCTGCAGTAGCCTCCTACAAGCTCTCTTCAGTTTCTGCTTGTTTGTCCTTTGCTTCATAGTCACCGCTTTCCAGATGTCATTTGTTGTGGGCATGCCTAGGGAAGCCATAGCTCCTTTCTCCCCAGGACTAGACTCGTCCACAAGTTCCCCATTGCTGCTACTGGCACAGACTCATTGTGCTGCTGAGGGTGGAGCTACATCTTCAGATGTCACTGACTGCTTAGAGATGGCCACTTTGCAGGCGGTGGAGGTTATCTAGATCACTGAACGAGAAGGTGAAATTCTTGAAAGTACCCTAAACAATAGAACTCCCATGTGGGAGCTGGGAGACCTAATCTCAGTCCCTAATCCAAGAACAGTTTATGCAGTTTACAACAAATAATCCACGGACAAAATCCCAAAGGAGAGCGCTTACCACAGCTTACCCAGTTAAATGAGGTCAATGTAAGGTGAAAGAGTTGCTGGGGAAAATTCAAGTGAACAGGGTCCTCCCTTAGGAAGGACTAGCAAGGTGTTGGCACAGTATTTAAGACGTTCTCCTCAGAGATTTTGAAATTCTTCAGGCAGAAAAGGGAACAACCAGGTGCAGGGCTGTCATGTTCTGAATGAGAGCATTGACAACTGCTTAATGCAAAGTGAGCTTTGCTTCCTTCTCCACTGCATTTTGCACAATATTAAATTTTTGAAAGGAAGAGCTTTGTCCTTCAGTTTCAAGTGAGAGGTCAGGACAGTGCATTCAGGGAGTTGCCCCTGGGTATACCTGAGTAAAGGACATGTATTTCATGGACAAGAGGAGTGTTTTGTGTTTTATGGGTTAGGTAGATCTTAAAATGCTATTCAGCCTGCTTTCTTCATAGACCCAGTTCTGAGGTGACTAATTCCTCATATTGATGAAGCCGGATGGAGGAGGCCTTATTCATTGAGATGGTGTCTAAAATGAGGATCGTGTATGCAAAAATTAGGGAACAGCCATAATCAAGGCAGTTGCACCCATTTGTGGATGTCAAGCTGAGAGAAAAAAATACAGTCTATGCCTTCTGCTATATACTTCATTGGATGAATAGTGTTTTGCATATTGTTAAGTAGATTTGTGCTGTAGTAACAAAAATGTAAGCAAAAGCTAACATTTATGTTTCATTAGAGGAAGAAAATGTCCAAAACCAGAACAAAACAAATTTAAATTTTCCCATGAAATAAGATCGCAAAAAATTTTTGGCTTGGCACAATAAATTTCAGAAATATTGAAGCAGTTTCATTCAGAAACTAATAATGCAATACCTCTGTTTTTTTAATGTTCTTTTACATAAAACCAGTTTAATTTCCCAAAAGCCATTTTGAAGCAAGAAGTGAAACATTTCATATAACAAGCATAGACATTATTGAAAGGTTTCACTTTGATTTTTCCTTAAAAAAAAAGCTGTCAGGTTTGACATTTTTTTCAAAACATGAATTTCAGGAAAGGTTGTGTTTTATCCACTGAAAATCCATAATGACAAGGGAATTCAAATGGAACCTAATGCTCAAGGGTTTGCATGAAGTACTGAGTCTCTCTGAAACTGGCACTGAATTTGGATACACAAGAAATATTGCATAAAAGAACTGGTTTTCAGGCTGCTGCTGAAATTACTTAACTCCAGTAACATCCACTTGAAGAAAATTTGGACCAAAAGAGTCATGAAAGCACCAGAAACAAAAAGACATGATGTTCCCAATCTGTAGGATAACAGTAATTTTATAAGTACATTTTTAGAAAAGGCTCCTTTCTAAACCTTCTTCACCAAAACCTATACTTTGAGTGAATGGCTTCACAAGTACTGGTCCAGCTGAGCCAGCTGTGAGGATAAACAACCAAGGCAATCTACACAGTAGAATCCACAAGTGGTCCTAAAGGGATAAGCCCTACCTAAGCCTCCCTGGTAGGCAAACATGACCGTAAGTTTGAATGCTTGCTGTTAACCCATGTGTATAGATAAACACCACATTATTTCCTACAGTTATTAGGCCCATCTTATATACTTTTTTTGATCTGTGAGTCAAATCAGTCATTAGCTTGGAAAGGTAGTGTGTGATTCCCCATGATCATGTCTGAGTTATTTTTAGTGTGCTGAGCTCCACCGAACAGCTGTATGTGGCACTGCATTAAAACACGGAGAGAACACAAATCTTGAGTAGGCAGGAGTTGTCATATACTTGTGATTTCTGCTGAATCCAAAACATGGATTTTCATGTTTCCAAAACATGAAACCTAAATTAGAGTCTCTCAGTGTGCATTCAAGGCAGCTGTTCTGCCAGAAGAGGCCCAGATCACCAGAGGTTCTACAGTGAGGTGTTTAGTTGTCAATAATGACTTTTTTAAAGGTTTCCTAAGAATAATTCACATATACAAAGTGCAGACATACAGGTCAATAGTGTATATTTGAAAGAGTTCATAAGCATGTAAGATCTATTAGAGTTTAAAGGATCAATAATTCTCTTAGGAACCCATACATATGCGTCGACAAGACAGGGAGGGTTGTTATTATAGTCTATCAAATCAATAGTCCCCATTTAGGAACTGTATGAAAGGTAGTTTTTAATGCGTATCAGATAAGGTGTTACCATGTCGCTAGAGACTCAGGGATCAATAAGTGGGTTGTAGCCAACTCCAAGGTGATAACAATCCAGGAAAGGGCTTTCGTCTGATCTTTTGGGTTCTTCCAACCAGTTTGGGATCAACTGTCAGATGTTACATCTATGTCAGCAGCACTGGTATTTCAACTGCACTGATGATATTTTCCTTTTTAATGATCCCAAGTGTGTTCTGAACACTGCCCTTCCCTCATTCAAGTCAACACTGCATGTTTTCTAAGCTCTCAAATGCCAGGCAATGTTTAATGTGCAATTAATAAATAAATTCAGAAGTGGCAAATTTTTCTTGTCAACAAGGTATGTTTTATCTTCAAAACAAACAATGCAAAACAAAGCAGCCTTCCAGCAAAGCTCCAGACGAATGAAATATTTTTGAAAATGGATTGATATATCTAAGAAACCTGATGAATTATCCTGATTCCAATGGATTTCAGGTACAGAACTAGTATCTGTGAATGTCAGATAGAGGTCCAGCCCTGATGTATTTCATTATCACTATCTTCCCCTGAGAAATCTGATTATTCTAGGCAATGCTCCCCAAGAAAGTTATTATCTTGATTTGATCTATTTAAGAAAGGATTTAATCTATTTAAAAAAGAGGTTATGACAAGGCAAGTAGAGGAGGGCATTGCTCCTTTTGTCAGACCCTGATGTGTTTCTAATTCATTTGCAGAATACCAGATACTGTGGAAATGCACATAATGATGCAATTACTAAAAATTCAGTCATAATGATGCCAAATGACACTCCCACTGGGGCTCCTTTCTGAGGACTGAACCCAGGGGAAGAAAAACTCCATGTTCCTTCTGTTCAGCTTGACATTAACAGGGCACATGATTAGAGGGGTTGAAATGGGTTCACTAGCCTGTCTCAAAACTTGCATTAAGCATGTAGGAGACTGAAGAGTGAATGTTGTCCAAGGAGCAATCGGTGGGGAAATGGGAAAAAGATAAAGTGGGGAGGAATCTATGGCTGGAAAATGACCAATCAAGAGACATAATCCTTTTCCAGCTGTTGCTTTGCAGACAGTGATAGACATTAGTTCACATCTTCTCAAGATGATAGTATCTAACTTGTGTCCTGAGCTGCCAGGCGTGTGCACTCATATTTAAAGCAATACACAGCAGTATATCATGTTCTCAGAAAGACAGTCAATGTATAAGTTGCATTACCTTTGTTGGCAAGTCCAGATGGGTCATAGTAAACCTGCTAAGCTTTTGAATCTATCACCTAGAATGGAAGACATGGTCTCCATACTAGTGAAGAGGACTTTCTATTTTACTTTTCACTTTCATGAAGAAACTGCTGTGTTTTTTATTGCAGTGATAATATCTCACGTATAAACAATCAGGTCCATCTTCATCCCAGCAAATAAATCCTAGGATTATGGATGTCTGTCTTGGACTTCCAGAATAGTGCCACAGTGCTGGCTAGTTTCTTCTGCATGGGAAGGTGTTCAGGCTGACTGTGATCAGAATCGAATTTTGGATGGCTCAGTATTGGGAGCAGTTAGCTGTACCTTCCAAAATACAAAGGCAATTAGAACAGAACCTGACTTTTGAAAACAGCAGTAGGTCCCCAAATAAGACAAAAATACTAAAGAAAATGAAACATGCTAAAAGAAGATTCCACTTCTTAAAATTCAAGCACTCTTCTGATGATAAAAATGAATACATTATGTATAAAGCAATAAGAACTTTTATTCTCCTCTCTTCTCTTTCTGAGTCTCCTTCTACTGAATTTAGAACTTGTATTTACATAGTACATTCTGACATCTTGAAATAACAGTGGAAAAAAATATAATTCAATATTGCAGCCTCACATGCTATTTTATTTACCAGAAAAAACCAGAAATCTTCATTTCTCAATGGTAATTCACTTGAAAAGGTACATAAAACCTCGTCAGCTGATAAACTGAACAGATCATAAAAGAATATTAGTATCATAAAACTTTTACAGGCATAAATGAAGAGATAATATGAGGGGTGGGATTTGCTAGTCGAAAGGTGGGGGCAAAATCTAATAAGAGTGGTCTACTTTGCTTCTTATTAAGTTACTGGTGAAAATGCAAAGATAATTTTAATAAAGGAGATATTGGCTGCAGTCAACCTTTTTTGTCTCAGAGGTGAAATTTTAAATAGTCAAATGAGCGTGAGAATAATATGTCCCCCATTAAAGTGATTTTAAATTTAAGCATAATTTTTACTAATACCACTGAGCAATGGGAATAATTAGAATGGTTTCAGTAATGCTGAAGATTTGAATAATTAAAGACACAAGATTAATTTGAGAAGAGGCATCATTAACCTAAATCAAATATTAGATTTCTTGTAAAGGAGAGGGGGGTTAGCCATAACCACATTTTTCAGATAGGGAATCTCATTAAATACCATGGTTTGTGTTTTACTCTGCACCCACAGGATTTACTTGCATGAATATTAAATCTGTGTGTATTGAATATAAGCTTTTAAATCCCATGATATGGCCCAACATTTTTGTACTATATAAAGTATTAATTGAATAATCTTGTTTTCACTTTGGATGATAATAGTTAACTAAAGGTCACTTTCAATCACATTTTTTTCCAGGAAAAGAATAGTAAAAAATTCAAGCCTGATCTGGTCAAAGCTTTTTTTCTGCCTGAAAATATTCTTTCTAGGCTCCATTTATTAGTGTCACAGCTGCTAAAAAGCTAAATGCTAAAAAGCATTTTCATGAAAAGCGAAGCAAAGAGTAAATACAAGACAGAATGTATATATGCTGTACTGGAAAATACAGTTATCCAACAAGGGAGTGAATTCCCCAAAGGAATAATGAGTAGAGCACTTTTGATACTTGGTTGTTAACAAACATAGTGCATTTGTGTTAATTAAAATGCAGAAGTGGATAATTAAACAAAGAACTCATGATAAAAAAGCAAAGTTTTTCTCCATTTATAGGAAAACAGTCCTTCATAAATATTGATTTGGGTTATATTTTTTCCTACAATGTGGTGGTTTTCTATAAATATCAGTATCTGATAATGAGCACTTCCACTACTCATTATTTTTCTACTTGCAGAATTTAATGAATAGAAATGCATTCATTATATGGAAATCTATCTACCTGTTATGCCTTTGATGAAGCCAGGCCCTGATTTGAAATTTTGTCGACCATTAACGATATGCAAAGAACGCTGTCTTATCTTTAATGATATGCCTGAAGAATTTATCAATGGAATTTATTAGATGCTAATTTATCTTCCATGCATGACTTAGGCAGCTGCATCTCACTTTTGTATCACTTTTTGGAATATTATTTCTCTGGGGCTTTTTCCTCTGCCCTTCCCAAAAGGTTTTCTGTAATGGAAACGTAACCAATTTCTAAACCAGGTTTTAGTTTGTTGACTCAATAAAACCCTTTCTTTGTCTTGGAGCCTTCTGCAAAGTATTGGCTGTTTGTGATGAGTTTTCCAAGCCTGTGGGTCAGCCAACTTGAATTTTGATTAAATCAGCATTCCATGGTTTATTCACTGCTCCATTAGAAATTCAACTTCTTCCACCTTCACTGCCACAAGTGAGAGCTTATATTGAACCAGGTTTGTCTGAGCAAGTGCTAACTCTGTATTGAGGCAGCACTTACTGCTACATGCAAAGCTAGGCATTTGTGATTGCTAAAGGTCTCTGTCTCCACTGGGGCTGTTTTGGTGGCTGCAGTTCTTTCACCTCTGTACTCTTAGCAGTCTGAACACCAATCACTTAGTGAAGCTGGAGGTCCATGGCTATGACTATTGACCTACAGTAAACTAACACTCAAAGCATTTTGCCTTATTGCAAGCAAGTCTTTGGAGTGCTCTACACAGTTTTTCTGTTGGACTCAGTAAATTGGCCCTGCTCTTCTAATACCTAGAGGATGAGCTTTCAACAAGTCCAGGAAGAAAGAGCAGAAGATGATTACCTATTTAAATAACATATACATTCTTCCTGATGATATACTCCTTGTGCTTTCTCTTTCTTCTTTTCTCAAGTATAGCTACATGAAAGCTGTTCTGTCATCAGTGTGACAAGCCGTCAGAAGGAAAGCTTATTCCAAATATGATAGACTCCTCCAAACGAGAATAGAAAAATCCATTTAATTTAAAACTATTAAAAACTATTTCCTTATCATGGGTGATTGGATGAAAAATATTGGCCTTAAGCTGTAGCTAGGATGTTTAGATTAGGTATTAGAAAAGCTCTGCTCCAAGAGTAGTGCAGGTAAATGGAATCTTCATCTGTGGAGTTTTTTTTAAAGAGAACTTAAACAGCTGTTGGGAATTAATCCTGTCTTGGGAAAGGAGCCCTAGGCTTGTTTTCTATGAAAGCTGGAGAGCAAATGCACATAAAATTACTGTATTGTAGTGGTTCCTTGATAAGGTGACTAATATCTAACACCTCCCATCTGGAAATGCTTCTCAGATCTTGTTCTTTTTCATATTGTCTGCCAGTGTGGGTGCCTCCATCCATGGAGTGACCCTGAGGGAACAGAGAACACTGTGCCTTTTCCTTCTCCCCTAAGAAAGTGAAACTCCCACCTTCCTAAGAAAGGAAGGTGTCTATATGGATCACCCCTGTACATGCAACCTGGCTAGCAAGTCTCTGTCCCTACAGGCCATTTCTATTGGTTTAACTTGTGAGGAACTATGTCCACAGGTGTCCTGCACTGTTCCTCCCTCTTTCCTCCACCCCTGTGTTTACTTCCATCATGATCCCTGCCCCCAACATAAATTTATGTTTTAGCCCCAGGTTTTTTTGGCAGGCTCTGACTGGATGCTTTGCTTCAGCCTCCCATTCATTCACTTTCAGCGCCAGCATTTGGATCAATTAATACTGATGTTATCTTGCCCACAGCGACAGGCAGAGCAAGTGCTTAGTGTGTTCCCCCAGGTATTCATATTTTTAGCCCCTCCTCAGTCACCTTCACTGTCACCAGAGGCCACAGCCATAGCCCCAGCATTTGAAACAGCCACAGCAGCAGCTTTTCAGAAAAGACTGCATCAGCTAAGGCTGTCTCTTCTCTTCCTGATGCTTTTTGTCCCTGTCAATGACTGAAGAGCAAATTGATCAAGCACTGCAGTGGTTTGGTTTTTTTTTTCTTTTTTGCTGAGGCATTTTTTCTTTTTTGTGTGGAAGCTGACACAATCTCACAGATTGTTTCTTCCAAAAATATTCAGGACAGCTCTCGGCTTCAAAACAGATCTACAGGGTGAAGCCCTCTGTTAAATTCCCTATACATATGCTGGATTTAGTTTGCTTGGTCTGCACGCACATAGCTTGGCCTATTCCTCATGCAACTATCAGTTTTGTGAAGAATCATAGAATCATAGAACGATTTAGGTTGGAAGAGACCTTTAAGACCATTGAGTTCAACCATAAACCTAACATTGCCAAGTGCACCACTAAGACATGTCCCTAACAACCTTGGAACCAAGTTTGAGAATGTTACATTTCTAGAATCAGAAATATATTATAATAGAATCATAGAATCATTATGGTTGGAAAGGACCACCAGGATCACCAAGTCCCAACCTTCATCTTACCTCTCTAGTCACTAAATGCCACATGAATCAGCATTGCTCCATTGCAATTAAAACTAAGGGTGGATCTGGCCTTTGTTGCTGATTTTAAGGCCTCACTCTCCCACAAACTTCATCATGCTCCAAACCCATGGGGAGATGGTTTTATTTCACTCTTGCTGTTCCTTCTCCAAGGGTCCAATAGTTACATTTCCTCAGGCATGAGATCACTTCCTTTCTAGTTATTTCCTCAGGCTTCTAATCATCTAGAGCACCTGCATAATTTATAGTGGCCTAGTCCCAGACCCTGCAGACTTCAGATGTGAATTAGAGCAGAGCTTCAGCACTGCTTTTACATCTTTCACTTGCATGCCTGCATGGGGAGATTCACCATGTGATAAAGTGTGTGCTGTGGAGAGCCCAGTTGGCAGTGGCAGTAGTGTCTGGCCTGTGTGGCACAGAGCCTTAGGGCAGCTGCGCTGGCTCAGTCAGCTGGCTACATCAGCATGGGTTCACACACAATCTCCCTGTGGATGCCCCAGTGCCCTCCGTGCCAGATGGGAGAACTCAACACCATGGGCTGAGTGTGCTCTATGGCCTCACCTGCAAGCTCACAAAGCTGGGAAACTTGAAAGTAGAAACTCTCCAACAAAATCTTTTACTCTAGATCACATTTTTGTTACAGCCTGTGAGACCAGCTGCAACTAGAGTAGGGAAATCACTAAATAATTGTACCAGTGATGGATCTTCCTTACAGTAGCACACTAGCGTGAAGTACTTTTCATAGGACTAATACCACAGTTCAAGACATAACAAGCTAACCTGTTAAAGGTCCCTGTATACAGGGACATGTTCCTCATGTGTTTTTAAAAATTCATCTCACAGTAAATAAAAGCAATGTTAAAAAATCAATTTCTTCCTACATAAATATAGAGGGCAAGTAGGGCCAAATATACTCTGTTGTTTAGTTATGGATTTACTTTCCGTTTTTTGTTTGTTTGGGGTTTTTTTGGTGTTTTTTTTTTGGATTGCTACAGTGTAAACAGAGGGAAGAAATCTGGAGATTAAGAAGCCACTGTTATAAATTAAAAAACCTCTCAGAATTCAGCATTGTGCATTGCCTAGAAATTTGCTTTCTCAAAAAAACCCAACCAATTCCGCCTGTTCTCTGAATGTATCGGACACTTCAGAAATTGTGACTGTTTTGTGTGTCACTAAGTCCTGTCAACAAGCTGTCTTATTAGGCTCCTGCGTATATATGTTAATTAGGGTCAAGTTTTAAAATATGTATTGGGACCTACACACATACAGATATATAGTATCTGTCCTTCCCTACTCTGTTAACTTTGTGCTTCAGGAAGGATCTTCAAAAGTTTGTTGACAACTCACTCAGGAGATAAGGTCTAGAACTGCAAGTTATTCACACCTCCAGCTCCTACTAGGCTTAAATTAGGCTTGTAATTACCTCTGTGGGGCTGTCTTTAACATCTTTTGAGTATGAGATTTGAACATTTTAGTAAATTTTGCTGCACCTTTATATCTGTCTATGCCTTTACACATCTTTCCATTAGGATTTTATACATACTAAAATCTGTAAGATGATAGACATGATTTCATTTAATTGAAGTGGCAGCCAGCCTCTTAGATTATGACTATACTTGTGGATTAAACAATGTTTGGGACAGTTTCCAGACATTGCAATGTGACTATGTATTCTCTGTCCCGTCTGCTTTTGGCCCGTGCTAACTAACTCATTCCCAAACACTTCCTGGGAGCTCCTGGAGCCATTTCTAGTAGGCTGTTGTACATTGCCAAATCTAAGTGAATTTGCAAGCATACATACAGCCCATTCTATGCATGTTGGCCTCAATGGCAGGAAAAATTTCATTTACTGATGAAAAACTACAGCCCTATTTACCAGTGCTCACCATTTCAGAAAAGCCCTATGCCAATGTTTTGTGCACATACGTCACACACTTCTGACAATATTAAAGTATAAAATGGATGTATTCTTTTTTCCACATATATTAAAAACGTCATAAAATTTCACAATTGCAGAGGCTTATGTTTTCATGTCCAGTAAAGCTTAGTACTATTAAACACGGTGAGGCCATTTAATTTCCTTGTCCTCTGTTGCTCCGAGTCACTAATACAGTAAAGTATCTTCACGCATTCATTAAAAGAACACTTTTTGCAGAATGAGAGCTCATTTTTCAATAAGTTCAGATGGCAGGATATGTTTGCCACCAAATCAAAGCTCCAGAGATCAGTTCAAAGAAACTGCGCCTTCAGGACGCTTTTATTTTTTTTCACCCAATAGGCAGGCTTGGCAGATAGTTCAAAGAGTTTGAACAACAACTCAAACAATAATTATTATTAACAGCAACAACAATAATAATGCTTTTTATAACACCCCAAATAATTGTCTGAGAAAGGCATATGCCTTAATTGCAAAACTACTGCTGCTACAGAGGGAAAAAAACCCAGCTCATAGTAAATGACACTTTGGAGATGACATTTTCTCTCTTTTTCAATCTATTTTATAGCATTTTGGTGACTTTGCCGCTATTTTGCTTGCTCATCTTCCCATTTGCCAGATGCTAAAGGCAAATTGGCTGAGGCTGTGTCTCTCTTAGTAAGTAATATAGACCCATAGACTAGATCTTTACAGCAAAACAGTTTGATGCTGAGGACGTGACGTCTACATTATGCATGTTTTGAGGAAGTAGAAAGGAAGGAGTAGGGTAACACTTCGAACTAACCCTATTCTGGTCCCATGAAGTGGAAGGCCACTAACTGTTAGGCACCTCCCGGAGCATATCTTCCAGTTCAGCAGTAGCCAGGTTGCATGCTCTGAGACTGTTCTGCCACATGAACTCAGCAGGACAAGGGGAGATACTCAGGAGTTTTGCTTTGCAGGTCTCTCCCTTTTCTGAGCTAAAGCGCTAGGGTAGATGCAAAATGAGTACTTCCCAAAGGATATATATTATTGTTAGAAAAATGGTGTATGCAAACATTCTGGGTGCAAATCCCATTTATTCTTCCTTATATAATTGTTGCTTTCAAAGCTACTTGTGATTGCTGCTGGCACACAAATGAGAGGACTCAAAGCAGGCTAAAATAAAGCAAATATCCTGATTAGAAATGAAATTGGAAATGTCCAAGTTGAATGACTCTCTTGGTAGTAAACTGAGTGCTAACATTACAATTTTAGATTAATTTCTTTGTTTGTTAACAGCTGAGGACTAGCAGAGATGGGCTTCTGAATGTACCACATTTTCAGAGTATGTTTGTTATCCAAAATAAGTGAATCTCCGCAAGTTAAGAGCACATGTCCATTTTCAGTGGACAGATCGTTATGTACAGTTATAGGCTAGGTGGCAGTGGACAAAGTGCCCAGATGATGGCTTATTTTTTCAGGTTAGATGGTGGGATGGAAAAACCACCTTGGGGTTTCCAACAGCTTGTCTAGGGCTGAGATTGTGTCCCAGTATTAGTAAATCTGCCCAAATGTTGACCTTTTCTTCATGTAGGTTGGTAAACTGTGGGTTTTGCAGGTGTCATGACTATAAGCTCAGTGATGTCTCTACTTGCTGTGCGTTCCTTTCTGGCAAGTCAGTACTACTGAGGAAGAGATATCAGAGAGAAAAAAGAAAAATAGTATTCAACCTAAATCAAACTGGAATTACTTCTTCCATTTCATCTTCTTAATGCTCATGAGTGGAAGTTCTGAGAATATTTATATTCGGAAACACTTAAACAAGTGTTTCTGGCATGAAATAGCTTTCCAGAATCTGAAGCTGCCCAAGGAAATTGAGCCTTGTCAAATTGTAGACTGCTAATAGCTGTCTTCTCTCTATAGTCAACTCTCCTGAAGCAGAAATTAGGTCCCTAGGGAAGTTTTATGTCAGAAATATAAGCTCCTGCAGACCTCTAAGCATCTCTATGTGGCAGCTGTATACGGGTTTTGAGATTACAATTTAGACAGTAGGTGCTCAAACCAAGTAGATACCTAAATAACGCCTGTCTTCTGGTGAAGAAACGTCAGTATAAGATAAATTTATTTTTAATAAAGAAAATATTCCTGATCTGCGTGAATACATATCTCAGATCCAGACACTGAAAGATTCAGAAAATACAGGGAATTACCTGGATTTGAGCCACATCTTTGTTTCTCACATAAATTTCCTAGTTAAAATCACAGTCCAGATTATGGTACATAGAGAAAACTGGAAATCATAGTAAACTCTAGTATTTCAAAAAGACAGCAAGCAAAAATCTTTCCAGACCTGAGATTAAACAGGTGTTACATCTGACATTGCACCCTCTGGTTGGCAAAAGAAATTGAGACATCAGCTGTTTTCTCAGTGCTGCCATTTCTGATGCAAGGTTTGACATCGAGAGGTGAAGTGGCTGACAAAGCACTGTCAAAGCTAGCACTTCGGATAACTTGTGTAATATCATTGCCAACTATGGAGGTGTTACCTCAGATAAATGCAGAGAATGCTTCCCAATTTGCAAACAAAACCAAAGATTCTCCTTGTTTTAATGGCATCTGGTTCCCAGGTTGGGGTCTGCCTTGAACAATTATTTGACTAATCTTTGTCTGCCTGTATAAACCCTGAGAAAGAAGCCAGATCTGAAAAGCGACATGGCACTACTTTTCTATTGGCTGTACATGGTGTCACTTTGACTCATGTTTCCAGAGCAATCCCAGCCAGGGGGAAGTAAAAGGGAACTCACTGAACATGTAGCAGAGCAGAGCAACCTGTGCCCTGGTCAAAAGCCCTGCTCATCAAGGGGCAGGAAATCAGAGGACAAGAACATTATCTATGTTCTCTTTGGTGAGGCGTCTAAGCCCAGTCAGTACTTGGGAATGAGCATAGAAATCTCATTTATGCTTTCTACATTTGGACACTAATAGCACGGATCTTCTTTTGTTGGCTGCTATAGTTGTGCATAACTTGGGCCTTTTTGTACAACTATAACATACAATTCAAAACAAGAGTTATATTCAATCTTAAATATGTGAGAGTGTGAGGTGAACACAAGGGAATTGTCTGAAAGTACTGTTTTAGTGACAGCTATCGTCTTCTTTAGAAAGCCATTTAATGCCCTAGAAAAATTAAGTTTGTCTCAGAAAAATATAGGTAACATAATCATAGGATTACAGGATAATTCAGGCTGATGAGGTCTGTAGTTTGATCTCTGGCTCAAAGCAGGGTCAGCTATGAGGTCAAACCAGGTTCCTCAGGCTTTATCCAGTTAAGTCTTTAAAAACATCCATATGAAGACTGCATAGCATCTCTGAGCAACCTGCTTCACTGCCTGGCTGTGCACATTGCCTCAAATTTCTTTAGAGTCACTCCTTACTCTCTTCAATGATCTTTAACCTCCAATTTAGAGGAGGAGGGAGAGGCATCAGATGTGAAGAACCCCTTAAAAAAGAATCAAGTGTTTGCCTTTTTTGCTTAGAACAGTTTTATTAAGGATAGACTTTCCCATTGGACAAGAAACATTTTTAGGAGAGGCACTTTAGAATTTTCTTTATAGAGCAAACATCACTGTGTTGTCTCTGATTTGAAGACAATTCTCCTGTATGCATTCATTTGCACTGATTCATAACACAGCATTTAAAGAATCCTAGCAGTGTCTGATGCACCTACTGCTCTAATTTAACAAACTTACTCTCACTAAATTGCATTTTTTTATAGAGAAGGCGAATGGGATATGTAGTAATTTAAAAAAGGTTCTTGTTATGAAGTCAGGGACTGTTGCTTTGGCGAAATCATGTATTTTAAAACCTGAAGCATTATAAAATTGTTTTATTAGGAAAGGTAATTGATTCAGCTGGTAGTGAACATGGCTGGAATCTGATGGTACTACAAGGATAATTCAAATAAAATACTGAAGTTGAACTAAGATTAACTTTAACTTTTAAGATTGCTTGTATTCTGGAAAACAACAAAACCAACTGTGCATTGCTTTCATTCTGAAAGCAACAATGATGTTACCGACATTTTAGTATATTTGATCAACGTTGGTATCTTTTCAAGTTTAAAAAATTCAAGTGTTTTCCAAACTTATCCTCTTCCTCTGAAATCATTCAAGACTCAGAACAATTTACAGAAAGTGGTGGGAGGAAAGTGTGCTGGAGGCTGCCCAGGATGCCAAAGGATGGGGCAAAACTTTGCTGAAAAGAAAGGAAAAGCATCTTCACAAAGGTGATTTTTCACTTCTCAAACACTCTTTTAACTTCTAGTCCCTCTTGCACTTTCAAAAACCATTTCTCTTTTCCAAAGGTAAACTTTCAAAAAGTATGTAAAACAAGCAAACAAAACCAATATTCAAACCAAAGAAACAACAAAACCTGTCCTGGAAAACACCCCAAGAAAACAAAGAAGTAAACAGAACCAAGTGGTGTGCCACTGTTGGGAGGCCTTTTCATGACTCACCAGCTTTTCAGCAGAATCCAAGCCATGTTTGGACAGATCTTAACTGGCAAGCTGGAGCAGCATGAGCTCTTTTTGGGTTGGCTGCCCTCCAGCACCACTGAGACAAGTGGGACTCCTGCCACCCGCTTCCTTCTTCCCTTACATTTGACATGAGACAACTTGTATGATTTTTCCCACTCTCTTTCATATGCAAAACAGCTTCTTTCCATTACAAAAGAGCCGCAAACAACAGGAAAGACTAACTACCAAGGACTAAACTAAAACCAAAGAATATCTGGTCTGTTAAATGTAACTGTCAGCACTTCCACTTTTGCAAGAGACTTCTGATGTCAGCATTAGTCTTTCACACTGTGGGTAACCAGGTTAAGTTTTGTTACATATTTTCAGAATTTTGTTTCCCAAGGTGCTGGTCATGAAGAATTCTCATAAAGATAAACCCACTTGATACCACCAGTGAATTTAGCAAAGTCCTCATCAGACCTTCTGCTGTGAATTTTCCTACTAATGTTGTCAGGTCTGTGAACATGGTGAAAATTGTGTGCATAGACATGTACATGCACTCTCATATCTACTGTACTGCAATAGATTTCCATCTTATGAGATCACAGAAAAGTATGGAAGAAACCAATGTGTCTGAGTGTTTAGAGATTGAATGGGGGAGATGGGGGGAGATTTCATCATCCTTCAGTACAAACTTCGCTATTATACTCCAGAAGGCAATGCTGACAGAGTAAATTAACTGCCAGAGTAAATTAACATAAAGTCTATAAAACTCACTTATTTACTTCCTGACATATGAATAATGAAGCCTGAAGAAATGTCAGTTAGTCAAATGGCATTTGAAGATAAGTACACCTCCATTGGTTCTGGTTTGTTCATTAAAAACTGATATTATTTGTGTGCTACAAGGTAAGTAGTTTCCACTAACTCTGTTTTTGTCTGTTCTTTGTAATACTCATCTTAAAAGACAAACACTCTTGATAAATTGTTCAATTAGAAGAGATGATATATCGGTCTTATTGTTTGAAAAATGTAACAATCAACAGAAGTAACAATACTTAGCAAGCAATATTATAATAGAACATATAGAAGAGAAAAAAAAAAACCACAACACTATAGGTTGAATCATCTTTCAGTGCATACCAAAATGTATTATCTCATGAGGTGCGTAGTGCCCATGGGTTGCGGTAATTGATTTTATGAAGCCTTTTTAGGCAAATAAAGTTTTATTTTTTCAAAGAATCTAATAATCTGCTTTTTATAATACATTGTTATCTTGCTATCAGAATTTAGAGCATTTTTTCCTTTAAAGGTCTACTATAATTTTGCATAAATCCAAAATGCATTTAATCATTTAAAATTAATTAATTAATATTTTAAAATATTTACATGAGTGGAGCCTAAGCCAGTTCTATGTTTATTTCTAGGTTTATTAGGGGAGAAAAATGGTAGATTCCATGTTGGAATACAGTAGGGGCTGTAGAAATTTCTAGAATATACTTCATAGCTCTTAACAAAACTAAATAAACTGTGAATAGTTGTGCAGATGATGAAATAATGTCATTCATGGTTTTGTTTGTTTTTTTCAAGGGGAGGAGAACATCGGAGAAATGTTTCCTTATGGATACATTTTCCATAAGAAAATGTATTCCTTATGGATACATTTCTACTAATCAGGCATCTCCTCATCTTGCCCCCAACTCCTCCACAGGAAAGAACTTCCTGAGTTCCAATAAAGTGAAAGAAAATAACCCAATTTTCACTAAAGGTTTGTTTTGTATTACTCTTGAAAAATAAACCATTTTTCCAGGGCAAAATTCTCCATTATTCTGATGTAAAGATTCAGTGGAGCCTTGGGTTTTCATCATTGATAAAGGAGGAGGAGGAAGGCACCAAATCAAAAAGTAGAATGTTAATTCTGTGTTTCTTGCAATGTATGATTTTTTCCAGATTAATTGATGATTCAGGATCCCATGTTATCATCACTCTCAGTCAGAACGGAATAGGAGGTGAAAAAAAAAGAGGGTGCTGCAGGTGTAGAGGAAATACTTAGGGAAGATTGTGTATAAAATTCCCTTAAACTAGTCAAAAACAATTTACTGTAATTCAGCTGTTCATTTACTTATTTTTTTAAAAAAATTGGCATGAAAATGAGTATATTATTTTTGCAGAGGCTTTTTCTTTTTTCTCTTTTGTTGTTGTTGAGATGAGAAATATCAGATGCAGCTGGGGGATTGCTGTACTTAGGAAGCTGAGAACAGCAACATTGGGAAAGAAGGAAACAGGATATGGGATACCAAGGAAAATACATTTCTGTGGCACTAATATGTAGATTTTCCACACATTTTGTTCCCTCTAGGAGAGAAAGAAAAACAAATAAAAATGCTAAGCAAAGACAGCTGTTAAGTTCTGTATCAGAAAACTGCATTTTATTTACCTCACATTGCCTCTGAGAATTTCATCTGAGGAAGAAGTTATACACCTTCAGCCATGAGTTATTGGATAATGGTGCTGTATATGTCTGGATAACTGTCTCTTCCATTCCAGTGGTGGCTTATTTTCAATGAAATGCAAAATGCTTCTCATAGTCAGGTCTCTACAGTGTACTTGTTCAGGCCATGATTCAGGAAAGCATTCCTTTCCAGGAAAACATGCACATGCTTATCTCCAAGCATTTATAGGCAGCAAGATACAGGAGTAAAGAGAATGGTTATGTATCACTTCTTACAACAATTTTATCTTTGAACAAAGTTAACCATTTAAAATTGTTGAAGCTAAGATAGGAAAGATTTTATTTTGGTACTGAAAAAAATCAGGATTCAAACTCGCTGGTCTTCATCTGATTCCTCTTTATATATCTACAAAGCAGACTCTAAAACCTGAGTCACAATTCTTGTCTTTCTTTATAATAACTGAAGGAAAATGGGCAGAGGTGGTCTGTCTGGATTAGATATCTAGCTCAGGATGAGATGACTTTGCTTGCTATGCTAAAAGCAAAGACCAAGTGTGATATGTGTCCAAAATGATGAATAAGATAAAGAAGACAGTCCATGTCTTGGCATGTGAAATCAACCTAGCAACTGTGGAAATGACAAATAGAAAAGCTTTTTGACAAATGTGTTGTGAACCTCCTTCATGCTTCCCAATGCTGGTAAAGTGCAAGGCAGGAGCTAAATTGCTCATTTGACAGAGCAACAGTTTGGTACCAGCTTCTTCTGGATTGTGGCAGCTGGCAGGATTTGTGTGCATTTCTCTCCATTTGGTGTCTGTATCTGAATCTTTGTCTATTCCCGACGTCCTTGCTTGTGTCTTCTACCCACCCCAGTAGCTCAATTAATAGGCATGATGCAACTATTCTCCTACTAGTTTCAAGAGTAGTAATCAACATAACATTTTGCACATAAGTTTTATACTTGTATTAATTATAAGCTTAAATATCTCTTCACTAGATATTTTGGCAATTAACTCCAGCCATGGTCAATTGCTGCTCCTTGGCCACTTTCTGCACCATGTAAACCTAACTAAGGAGCAGACTGAAAGAGCATGTTAAACATACTGAACCATGAATTTTCTGTCTCCATATGTGTCCAGAAGTCAAGCCGTGCCTTGGATTCAGGTATGTACTCTGAATAGATTAATCTGACTAAATGTAAACATCTACAATGCAAATGCCAACACCAAAGCTAGCAGACCTTCTAAAGGTTTTCCTCTAAAGCCAATGCACAGAACAGCATGCTTCCAGCATACAACTAATCTGATCTTAAATTAGTCATGTACACCAGGTCAGATAACTCCTGCCTGTAAAGCGCCTGTTTCTTTCCATGAACTAAGGAGATTAGCTCAGTTGGTATACACTGAGCCAGATGAGATAAAAGTCACCTGAAGAATTAGTAAGAACTATACCTGAGTTCTCTGCTAGTAGAGAGGCCTGGAAGGTGCTTAGCTCCAGACTTGTTGGCTTGAGAAAGTGGGTTTGCAGTTACATGAGCTCTATTAACTTTTCTGCTTGGGTGTGCTCTGGAGAACGACGTTAAGTTTGTGCCTGTATGTTAATAGCACAGATGGTAGGTGGGACTGGGCTTGAGACTCTGGCAGTAACAGTATGCCCATCTTGTTTCTAATACCTTCTGCCTCTGTTTTATCTCCTCTCCTTAGTCATCTCCTTTCTTGACTTGTTTTTACTTAATTTTCTTCCTGTTCTAAACAATATTATGAAGATGCTCCTCAGTTTTGGAGGAAGAAAAATTCCCTTGTCTGGCTATCAGTGCACTTTGAAGGGGCAGAGATATTTCAACGGGTTGGAGAGTTCAATCATTTGGGAAGAGACCATTCACATAGAGGACATTTGTTTCTGTGTTTATTTCATACACTTGTTTCTTCTGCTTAAGCAGGTCTTAAATTAATAGTAAATAGAAGATCTCTTCCTAGGAGTTTAAAGGCAGTTGATACATGGCAAGTTCCAAAAAAAGAAAAACCAGTGTAATCATGATACCACTTAGGAGCTACAAACTTCACTGCTGCTTTGGTTCAAGGTTTTATGGGACCCATGAGACCTCTGCTTTTTCAAAATCATGTCACCATAACCAAATGTACAGTAACTCTACTCCAACACTACACTAAAATAAAAAATATTTTGAAGTGTTAAATTACAACCAGCTAGATGGCAGGATCTAAATAACACTTTAAATGTCACTTCTTAGATCAATTATATGAGCTTATTAAAGTAGGTGAGGAGTCTGTATGGTTTCTTTGCATTATTATTATCACAAAGTTTTTAACACTGCTGTGTCACAACAGCCTGCTAGGAGGGGTGAGTCCCTGAGGGATGACCTTGTTTTTCTTTTCTTACGAATGGTTGCTGTCATTGGTATAATCTAAGATCAAAGAAGCAGAAGGAAAACAGTTTATTGCCTCTTCCCTCCTGAACCGCTGTGGTTTCCATAAGCTTTTTTTTTTTTTTTTGGTAGGCGACACCAGAGCACTACTTGTCCAGTTTTCACTGTTATGTGTCCACATTACATTTTTGAATCAAGGTTCATCTTCCTTTGTTGAGATAAAGGGACTTTTGCAACTAAACCTTGAGTGAAATAACAAAAGTCTGAATGACTGTTAGCTGTATGTTAGACCACAGGCAGAAGCTTTGTCTTTTAGGTATGCATAAATGAATTACATGTGTATAATGAGTATAATTAAAAAATGTTAGGAAAACAATAGACTAGTATGATGAAGTCAAAATTATAAACTGTTGCTGTGGTTTTAAAATGGTTTCACAGAGAACAAAGTTATTTTTTGTATGCTGTTAATGAATACAGGGTAGTGCAAGTGTGTATATTTAGTGTTTTGTTTAAAAGGACAGCAGGATGATTCACTTCAGCTATTATCTGTCAAATGCTACAAATAAATATTCATAGTTTGTTGTTTTTATAACAGGTCATGACTGATACGGTTAGAATAGGCATCAAGAAATGTAGTAGCACTAGGTGGTAAATTAATGCAGGCAGAGATAATTTCAAAGAATTTTTAACTAAATCAAGGCAGAAAAAATACACATTATTGCCCTTGCTGTGCAGATGAATAGACCTATACAGCTTTAGCAGGACATCTGCATTAAACTGTGATCTCATGTCTTCCCCACAAACCTCCCCTTCTTCCCTGGTGTCTGGACAGCCCTGTTATGGGGAGAAGACCTGGGCCATGATGTAGGAAGAGGGCTGGTGCTCCCTGAGCTGCTGCTTCTTGGTAATCCCAATGCCATGTGCTGGGGGAAAGAACACCTGACTGCTCAGCCCACTGTCAGAGTTCCCACTGCTCTGAGAGCTGAGCTCTGCAAGACTATCATATAGTGTCCTTTGGACTCACAGATCACATTCCTGACCACCAAGATTTTGCTTAAGATGTGAGGAAGGAAGGGATACTAAATTATTGAAAAAGGCAAACATGACTTTCAAAATCCAACCAACCAAGGATACACAACAAGCTCTCCTGTCTCTGTGGGATTTACCTTCATATTGGTTTGCTGTTTGAGGTCCAATAGGGGGAGAGTGAGCTGGCTAGAAAGACCTCTGAAATCTGCACTGGCACTGAGAGAGCTGGAGCAAAAGCAAAAATATAAAGAAGTTGTGTTAATTTCAAGGTCCATTAGGTACAGAGGACCTGCTCCTATTCCCAGTGAAGTTAAACTCGCTTTGATTGTAAAAGTCTCATTGGCTGCAGAGCTGCAAGATCAGTCCATAGAGAAAGAATAATCAATGCTCCAAATGAAAAAAGAACATTATAGAGCCTGGTATTTTTTTAATTGTTAAGGGGATTATTTACCAAATTTCCAGTGTGTCAGATACAAAACTTCAATAGGCAATTTACCTGAATACGGTTGCCATGTAATTACAAGTTTAGCAGGTTTGGGACCTGAAGTGATCCGATATTTTAACATGGATGTCTGTATAATAACATGGATTCCTCCCTCAAGTGTCTAGTCTAATGCATCTACTTTCATGATAATAGCCTAAGGCAAGTATAAAAAAAATAGAATTACATGGAGAAAATTTGACCAAATAAAATCTTGACAGTATTTCAGCCAGGAGCTCCTGACTCATTTCCTCACACATGTTGTACATTTATTGCAGAGCTCATGTGCAGCATAAAGGCAGTAAAATATCTATCCATCAATACCTTTCCACTTATTTGACATTTAGAGACACTCCTGTTCCATTATCTTTGCTTTACTTTGTGACATTTTTATCAACTTCAACATTAACATGGCAGTTTTTACAACTAATACACTTAAAAGGTACAAAGATGTCAGCAACATCAATTATAAAAAAAATTACAGCTCCTGCTTTGTCTCAGAGGTAATTAAATGAGCTGTAATTATTAGCCTAGATTCATTAGATTCATGTTATCATGACCTCCTCAGATTGGTTTATTATAATTCTTGGTATGTCTGCCTGCCTTGAATGCAGTCAGAAAGGCATAGGTAAGAGGACTGTTAGAAAACAAATTATTTACGCCCTTTATAATTCACTGCAAATGATTTCTCTATTATCTGTTCATTATAATATTGCCATAATTCCTCAAAGCTTTGTGGATAAGGACCCTCACACTTCTAGGTTGTTGTCACTTCTGGAGTTCTCCTTTAACCAGTGTTACAGTTGTGTTCAGAGAGGAATAGATTGGAGTGACAAATCTGATTTGTACAGTGGTGTGTAAAATGTGCTTATGGGTGATATGTGGGACATGCTGGTATCTTGGCTGCATTCATTTTGCTTATGCTATGACCCTATTAAATGGAGACCAGAACCAGAGCTGGTTTGAATTTAGTAACAGAAAAAGTAAATTTGGGGGTTAAGTGCACAGAAAGTGAGAATATTCCATGCAGACAGTAAGGAAAAGATACCCAAGAAGGAAAGCCATGTGATAATTGGACAATAGCTAAAGGACTAGCAATATATTAGATTATATTTAGGTAAGTGAAATATAGCTTCCTAGGCATCAGTTAACATAGTTTTATTTAAACGTTTGTATCCCTTCAAGTTTCTTGATTACAGCACTATTGGGTCCCTGCCTTTAGGGGCACAGTTTTGCAGAACTCTTCATGCTGAAAGATCTCCTGGCCTCCAAAAATCACATATAAGACTTATCTGTTGATGTTTTTTTGGCTGAGGATAAAATCTTGGTCTATGATTAGAATTGTTCCAGGCGGTGACCATGATCAGGTAACCATTGTGCCTGATATAAAGTCTGATGTCACAGAGAACTTTATGGGATCATCCCATTCTAGTCAGGTATCTATGCTTTAGATCTTAGCAGCTAAAGCACAATGTCAGTAGAACATGGAAATTACATTAGCTTTTATGTGTAGTTTCAAGATATTCCCCCTGGACAACAGCAAAGTCATTTAAGCTTTGGAAGTAAAGTCTCTTCACGTGTCATTTAAAAAACTCCCCCAAACCCTCACAACAAATTAATGTTTTATTTTAACAACATGTCTTTGTATTCTTTGTGTACTTTGGAATCCTTTCAAAGCTGAAGCTAGATCTGGCTTTGCTGAGACGAATAGTGACATTGTTATGAATGGTAGCAGGAGCAAGAACAGGTCAAAGAAGAAGAAATTAAAACATTGCATGCCTCAAATATTGTCTGTCCTAGGCTTGTCAGTAAAACGCAAGCATTATGTCTATCCTGCTAAGAACTGATGGAAGAGCTCAGAATCCAATTCCTTTGAATCTCTAGAGAAAGTAAAAATATTCCCTCTGATGTTATTCCATGTGAAAAGCTTCTAAAATAAAAGAAAAAGAATATCAAACCCAAACCCAGGTCATACCAGTTAGAAAATCTCATATGTAGTGCTACAGTGGAGCAGCCTACAGCAATGTCTTTGGACTAAATATGGTCATTTTCACACTCATGGAATAGCGCCTTACTCAGAAACCAACCTCATTAAAATTAATGAAAGTGCTCCCACAGTATCACTCCATTTGACTGTGTGCAAGCTGAAACTAGCCATTTGTATTCAGAGAAAACAGAAAGCTATCTATGGGAACTCAGAAGGATACCCAGTGAAACCATACATGTTTTATCAGTGCTTGCAAGGCTACATTTGAAGATGTCCACTTTTCTGGGCAACTGCTGTGTCTACAAAATGAATAAAACACATGAGCCTGTGCCCTTGTGTCTGTTGTCTGCTACTGTTAACTCAGGCCCAAATGCACAAGTGTATGTATAAAGGGTGCTGCTCAAAACAGAGGACAGTTGTTGGAAATTTTGACCCTTTCTGTGTGTGGTCTAACTTGCTGTCATTATCAGAACTATATCCAGTAAAAATTTCCTGTTTGGGGACCTTATAATGGGGTGAAGAAGACACCTTTTAAGTTAACTTGTATTGACAAAAAGATCAGATCATATTAATTCCTGTAATAGTTCATAATTATTAAGAGTGTATT
This sequence comes from Eurystomus gularis, assembly GCA_013400335.1. Classification (NCBI taxonomy): domain Eukaryota; kingdom Metazoa; phylum Chordata; class Aves; order Coraciiformes; family Coraciidae; genus Eurystomus; species Eurystomus gularis. The sequence goes on along the minus strand of VZZY01018766.1, from coordinate 13,517 downwards.
CTTAAGTTACTTCCTAGTAGAGAGCCAGTGTCTTATTAATTTTGTATGTACCAACCTGAGAACTCTAAGGAGATCATATGATAATTAAATTTGAGGAATGCCATATGGAGCCCACTGAAATGATTCAACACTATAATCTAGATGTAAATAGAACACATACCTTTCTTGGCAAGGTGGGCTTTTGAGCATGGGAAAGAGGTATTTATTAATGAGTAACAAAATGCAAAACAATAATTAACTACATTCTATGTTAACTCCCCAAGATAATAAGCCCAAAATAATTTAAAGGTCAAATCCTCCTTGCTTTTCTAAGCCAGTCTTCATAACTTCAGTAAGATGACTTCTGGGGTCAAGATGACAGGAAATTGGTCCTCACACATGTTCATATACAATACACCCCTACTCACTTAACTTTAAGTGTATAACACTAAAATCATAGACTCATAGAATTGTCTGGGTTGCAAGGGACCTTAAAGATTATCTAGTTCCAACCCCACTGCCCTGGGCAGGGACAACTTCTATTAGACCAAGTTGCTCAAAGCCCCATCCAACCCAGTCTTGAACAAATCCATGGCCCCTGGGCAACTGATTCCGGTGACTCATCACTCTCAGAGTGAAAAATTTCTTCCTTACATCTAATCTAAACCTTCCCTCCTCCAGTTTAAAGACATTACTCCTCTTCTTATCCCTACAAGTCATTGTAAAAAGTCCCTCCTCAGCTTTCTTGTAGTCCTCCTTCAGATACTGAAAGGCTGCAATGAGGTCTCCCTGGAGTCTTCTCTTCTCCAGGCTGAACAATCACAACTTTCTCAGCCAGAGAAAGATTTTCTCAGCTCCAGAGCTGGATGCAGTACTTCAAGTGGGGACTCATGACAGCAGAGTAGAGGGAGAGAATCACCTCCTTCGACCTGCTGGCCACAATTCTTTTGATGCAGCCCAGGATACGGTTGGATTTCTGGGCTGCACATGTGCATTGCTGGCTCGCGTTGAGCTTTTCATCAACCAGCATCTCCAGGTCTTTCTCCTCAGGACTGATCTCAATCCACTCGTTGCCCGGCCTGTATTTGTGCTTGACATTGCCTTGACCCAGGTGCAGGACCTTGCACTTGGCCTTGTTGAACTTTATGAGGTTGACATGGGCCTACCTCTCAAGTCTGTCAAGGTCCTCCTGGCTGGCATCCTTTCCTTCCAGTGTGTCGACCATACCACACACCTTAGTGTCACCCACAAACTTGCCAAGGGAGCACTCAATCCCACTGTCCATATCACTGACAAAGATGTTAAATAGCATCAGTCCCAGTACCGATCCCTGTGAAACACCACTCATCACTGGTCTCCACTTGGACATCAAGTCATTCACTACAACTCTTTGATTGTGACCACCCAGCCAATTCTTTATCTACTGAGCAGTTCATCCATCAAACCCATATCTTTCCAATTTAGAGACCAGAATGCCATGTGGGACAGTATGCGCCACTTTGCGTTAGTCCACAGAGATGATGTTGGTTGTTCTTCCCTTATCCACTAATGCTGTAACCCCATTGTAGAAGGCCACCAAGTTTGTCAGGCATGACCTGCACTTCATGATGCAGTGCTGGTTGCTGCATCACTTTCTCATTTTCCATTTGCCTAGCAGAGCCTTCAGGAAGATCTGCTCCATGATCTTTCCAGGCACAGAGGTGAGACTGACTGGCCTATAGTTGCCCAGGTCTTCCTTTTTTCCCCTTTTGAAGATGGGCGTTATGTTTGACCTTTTCCAGTCAGTGGGAACTTCAGCAGACTGCCATGACTTTTTAAATATGATGGAGAGCAGCTTAGCAAATTAATCCACCAGTTCCCCCAAGACCCATAGGTGGATTCCATCAGGTCCCATGTACATGTACATCTTCAGGTTCTTTAGAATGTCTCGAACCTGGTCTTCACTTACGGTGGGCAGATCTTCCTTCTCCTAGTCCCTGCCTTTGCCTTCTGCAACTTTGGTGGTGTGACTAGAGCCTTTGCTGGTGAAAACTGAGGCAAACAAGTCGTTGAGTATCTCAGCCTTCTCCATAGCCCCCGTGAGCAGGTCTCCATTTTCTTCCAGAGAGGGCTCACATCTTCCCTAGTCTTCCTTTTATCACTGACATGCCTGTAGAAGCTTTTCTTGTTGCCCTTGATGTCCCTGACCAGTTTTAATTCTATCTGAGCTTTAGCTTTCCTAACCTGATTCCTGGCTGCTCAGATAACTTCTTTGTAATCCCCCTAGGCCACTTGTCCCTGCTTCCACTCTCTATAGACTTTCTTTTTACATCTAAGCATGTCCCACAGCTCCTTGTTCATCTAGGCAGGCCTCCTGGTATTCTTGCCTGCATTCTTTTTTGCTGGGATGCATTGCACCTGGACTTGGAGGAGGTGACCCTTGAATACTGACCAGCTTTCATGGACCCCTCTCCCCTCTGGGGCTTTGTCCCATGGCACTCCACCAAGCAGATCCAGATAATATCCAGAAATGAGTTTTCCTGCTCTGATGTTAATTTTAACATTTTGCACATTTTCCACTGAACAACCTACAATAGTACTCTATTACTCAGTGTAAAAAGCAGCAATCCTGAAAACTGTCTGTGTCAAATTAATGTCTACACAGATAGGTCTCTGTTCCATTAAGCAAATCCCATTTCAAAGAGCAAAAGGAACCCTATTTTTAATGTCCCAGCCATTAGGTGTCTTGAAAAGGGAGTTTGAGTGTTATAGCTGGTTTGCAGGGAGGTGTCCTTTGAAAACAAAGTAAAGTTTCCCACTAAATTTATTGGGCTTTGGTTCAATGTCAAAATGAGAAAAAGCTTCAGATGTTAAGGGCAGAAAGGACTACAGTGGTTAGATATTATGATTTCTTGTAATACAAGACATGATTTCACCAAGTAATAGATACATCAAGACTGCAACTTCTGATCAAGGCACTTCACATCTTTGAGAAAGATAGACAATTTTATTATGAAGAATTTGAATGATAGAGAACATATAATATACCAGTACAGACATTAGATAATTAACTTCTTATAAAAAATACTAACATTTTTTTCTAGCCTGATTTTGTCCACTATTAGCCAGTCTCATGAGGTTTCATAATGCAGAACTTTTCAAAGGGATACCCAGTGCCATAATCATGCTGCTAGCATGCTGCATTCCTATGCAGCGATGGATCTGACAGTATGAGTATTAGAAACTGTTTAAAAACAGTAAAATGTTTCACTTCCCAAAAATATTTTACTGGTGTACTTTGTGTAATGCAATCAGTTCAGTCATTTGAAGAAGATGACGCTTCAAGGGCACAGGTAAAGAGTTCTGTGAATAAACTGCAAGTGAAAAATTGATGCAGAAGACAAGTAATACAGAGAAACTCTGCCCTGCATTAATGAGAATGCTGCTAGGTAGCCATAAAGTCACTCCTGTCTAGAAGCAGGAGTAAGATCAAATCAGGCTTTACTTTACTAAGTCTCACATTTGAGAAGACTGAGAAGAATATGCTTTGACTTAAACATGTCTTTTTGCTTGCTTGTATGACCAGGCTTACTTTGAAAAGAACCATACAGAGTGATTAATACTTACAATGATTTAATGAGAACTACTGTCAGTTTGTCTCTGCTTGCATTGAAGCTGATTGCCCAGGGGAAGTTGGACAGGTTGCCCAGGGAAGTTGTGAATGCTCCATCCCTGGAAGTGTTCAAGTCCAGGTTGGATGGGGCCCTGAGCAACCTGATCTAGTGGGGATTGGAACCATAGGAAGGGGACTGGAACTAGACCTTAAAAGGTCCCTTCCAATGCAAACCATTCTATGAGTCTGTTATTCCATTATTCTATGATGAGGTTTTCCACTGGGAATATGACTGAGCTGTGTGGTCAAATTCCTTTACGGTACCTAGATGCCCAGAAGAATATTGGCGAAGTGGAAGGTAAATTCTCTTTGAGTTTTGATTCAAATTGAAGGTGTGCATTCACTCTGCTGACTTTCTGTGCCATTGCTGTTGGTGCCTGCATCTCACACTAGAGATGTTTGCACACCTATATTTGACATAGGAATTGCACTGTAATCTTCACTGAGTTTGTAATTAATTTTAATCCATTTGTTGTAGTCAGAATCTGTATACTCAGCTACAGGTACTTACATTGGAGACACCTGAAGTTAGACAGGTTGAATCCTGCCCTAGGTACCTAGTTGCTTTTGAAAGTCTCGCTGGGCGTTGGCAGACTGACCAAGGTGCCCTTGTTAAATTTATTGCTAGAGAAGGAAGGGGCTTAAATGCTTGTTAGGTTATGGGCTTAAATGATTAAATATCTGTATAAAACTGCCCCACAGTGCAAGTTAGTCAGCTGCAGAGGGTGGCTTAGGCTGCCAAACGCATGAATCTTCCATGAGTTGTGCTTCTCTCTACATTTACGATATAGAATCGTAACAGTGACTGCCTGAAGCTGGGGGTATGGATCCTGGCTATAACACTTGATCTTTTGTGTTCACCTGCATGTCCCTACAGCAGTGCCTACTTTGTACTTTAAATAGAACATTTGCATCACCAAGTCCTGTGCAATAAAGGTACTAAGAAGGCAATATATATTGTGTTATACAGTCATAAATGAAAAAACCCAATAGATATTAACCAATGAAATATGCTAAATTCATCTTAAACATTTCCTGGTTTCTGATATGCAACACTTCTAGCTAATTATCACCAATTGTCTCTTCATTATACATAAACTGAAATACCATAACTATATTAGTTTTAACAATTATTACTTTGGACATTTTGAACAACATATTCCACAGAGAAGAGATTTTAAAATAAAACAGAGTAATAGCAAACATACAATACAAAGAATAAAAGTTTGTTCTATTGCCAGCTTGGATTTGCCTAGCCCTAAAAAGAGAATATCCCTGCCACTTTAATACCATACTTTGTAAAGGGATTGCTAAAAATTAAAAGCTTTCATTCTCCTCTGGAGCCTTGTTGCAGCAAAGAGGTTTCACAGTCTCCTGACTTCCATGGTGCTGATAGAAATACATTTGTAGTCTAAATATGCCAGGAAAGTGTTCCAGTAGAGATTATGGGGTAGCTGGAGTGCTACTGTGATTTACTTAATTCAAAGTGGTGCTTGAAAGAGACTTTTAATCTGCGATGGACAGAAGCTGCAATGCTGATACTGAAAATGACATTTAGCAACAATTTCTGATGGCTTTTTCTGAAAGTGGCTTGGGAAAAGCATCTCACCGATACCAGTGGTGGTGCTAAGCTTCTGAATTTTACATATGAAGACGATTGAGGGAGAGCTATATTTAGATGAAAGGGATTCGCTTCTTTCTAATACCATGCAACAAGGAAATCCGAGGTTCTCCCTTTCAGCCCTGACTCAAAATAGTTGGTGTTAATTTTTAATTCATTTCACTGACCTCTCTGGTGGCCAGTAAAAAGGCCACAAATAGATCAAAAGTCCAGAATTTAATTGTACTTATGCGTGTAACAGCCACTCATTTCATGGAGTGATTTCACTGATTTTAATTGAAAATTAGGATGAAATATACTTTCAAGGATCTGAGCCTAAGTGATTTAATAACAAATATTACTAAACAAAGTCCTGTGTTAGGACTGCATGTTTCCTTTTTTCTTAAACATTTGCGTGAATAGTCTTATTACATCTGCATTAACACAAACATCTCACACTCCCCTGATGCCATCTCACCATATGTGCATTAAGGGCCAAGGTGGAAGCTCCTAGAGGTCAAGAAGGGAAACTTTCTGCTGGCTTGCAATAAAATTAATGGTGTTGAACTGCTGGCTTCACATCCAACCTCTGGCTTCACCTTCTGCACTCTCATCCTGTTTGTCATGGAATCTAACTCACCTTGTAAAATTCAGCAAAATGTGTTCCCCAGTTCACAACATCTGCCCTGAAGTTCAAAATGTGTCATTAACATAAGTTTGATTGTGGATAGTGATAGAATGGGAGGGAAGGATTCAAATATAAGAGGCAGTTGAAAATTCATCAGTAGCTTTAGCGTAAACAGATTTTAGAGAATTTATACAGACCAAGGCAAACAGAGTTACTGTTGTTAGTAATCCCCTTTGGAGACAGACATGAGATCTTAAGTGTGGAATACAGTAAAAAGAAAAAAAAAGACAGAGTTGGAAACAAGTAAGAGCTTGAAACCTTATAGAATAATCTGGTGAGGAGAAAATATTAATGGAGAGGGGAAGATTGCTGATTACAATAGGAAGAAGTCCAGGGGAAAAAAGAGGTTAAAAAAGTATTGCAGACAAATTGTTTCAAAAGCTTGCCATGGCTTGAAAGCTTGTAATTTGGAGTTTGAAGCCATTATAGGGATCCACAGAATATCTTGCTGAATAACCTGAAAATGAAAAGGTGAAAATCATGCACTATCCATATTTCCCACAGGGGTCACACAGAATTTCCAGTGTAAAAAGTTACAAAAGACAGAGGAAAGAGGGCTCAAAGTCGTCGTGACACACAGAGGATATGTGTTTGGTTTACTTGTCAATGAGGCTTGCTGATAGAAAGGAAAGTTTTCTAAATGCACAGAAAGGAGGAGGAGAAGGGGATAGGAATAAATTTGAGTGAGTTAGGTTTTCAAGAACCAAAGCAATTTCTGTCCAGGCACAAAGAGACAGGAATGAAGATTGATAATGCAGCAATAGAAGCAGGAGCACAGTGCAGAAAGATAGTTATGGATGGTTAAATGTTTCTAACTACAGATGTCCGTTGCCAGGAAAGCCTATTTTAGGGTCTTAAGCACGTGTTTGATTTTAATGAGATTTATGCTTAGGCTAAATGTTAAGCATGGTGTAAGGACTTTGCCAAACCACAATCAAAGAGAGACAACTATCATTTGATTTAAATATGGTGATTTTGTCATATTCATTTAAAGTCTCAAGAATAAATTCCAAATTTTTGTCAGAGGTAACAGTCAGATTTCTAGGAAGATAAAAAACCAAATTGACTACAACTTTTCTGGTCTGGGTTTCTAGGTGTATACATAAAATTAGAATCAAGGTTTAATTACTAAAGTTTAGAAATGAAGTAGTAATAAAAACAAACACTCTCACAAACTGGATGAGAAGTGTGAAGAAAGGGATTTTAAATGATCATGGGAAGGAGTGTACTGGGTTTGCATGGCTAGGTTTTGGTAGTGAGTGGGCTACAATAGCGGCTTCTGTGAGAGCCTTCTAGAAGCTTCTCCTATGCCCGATAGAGACAATACCAGCCAGCTTGAAGACAAAACCACCATTGGCTGAGCCCATAAGCAACGGGGGTAGCACCTCTGTGATAACATATTTAAGGAAGAAAACAAACTGTGCAACCGCAGCTGAAGAGAGTAGTGAGAATATGTGACAGAAAACTGCAGACAAGAAGGTCAGTGAAGGAGGGGAGGTGGTGCTCTAGGCAGCAGTGGTGCTCCAGGCACTGGAGCAGAGAAATTCCCCTGCAGCCCCTGGTGAAAACCATGGTGAGGCAGGTTGTCCCCCTGCAGCCCAAGGAGGTTAACAGTGGAGCAGGTATCTGCCTGCAGCCTGCAGAGGGCCTCACACTGGAGCAGGCTCTTTGCAGCACCTGTGGTGAGAGGACCCCATGCCGGGGCCTCTTTGCTGGCAGGAGCTGTGACCCCACAGGGGTCCCACACTGGAGCACTCAGAACAGTAGAGGTAGGACTCAAGTTGGATAAGTTTATGGAGAACTGTCTCCCATGGGAGGGACTCCATGCTAGAGCAGGGGTGGAGTGTGAGGAGTCCTCCTCCTGAGGTGGAAGGAGTGGCAGAAACAATGTGATGAACTGACTGCAGTCTCTATTGCCTGTCCTTCAGCACTGCTTACAGGAGGAAAAGACAGAGAAATTGGGAGTGAAGTTGAGCCCATGAGTGAGTATTTATTTACATTTTCTCTGTCCTGTCCAGCGATAGAGCAGCTTTGGTGGGCCCCTGACATCCAGTCAGGGTCAACCCTCCACAGATTAACACACTGCACAGTGTTAGCCACAGTTTTGGTACCTCCAGGGAAATGTTGGTCGTATGTTTTCATGCGTGGTGTTGCTCATCAAATAGCACTTCAGCCAAGTGCCTGCCTTGCTCTTCTTGGGTCTCTGCTTCTCACTTTCTCTTTCTATCTCTTCCTTCCTTTTCACTCTGACTCCCCTAGTACTTTCCTTGCATGCATGCAATAACTCACACCCATGATTTTCTACCCCTCATACCGCGTTCTTCTAGAGATAACTTGGCATGAAAATGAAAACTAGAAGGAAAATACGAGTGCAAAGACCAAGACATTTCAACTATACTCTGACCTACATAGATAAAGAGCATTCTGTTGAAATGAAGCAATGCTATCTAACAAACATGAAACATCTCTGCCTAACCTTTCCTCATCCCCCTTCTCTCTTTAACTTCTAGGGTTCTTCTGGCAGCAGGGAGTGTATTTTAACATGTTTATAGAGCAGCTAGGACTGGAGGGCTTTCATATCATAATGGTGACTTCAAGTGCTGCTAGAACATGGGTGATATTTATGATACTGACAACAAAAGCATATGTCAGCTTTTATTTGATCTGTCTAAATGAAAGAATAAAGCAAAGAAGCAAAGATGTATGTCAAGATTTATTTTGTTTACCTAAATAAAATAATAAATAAAAGGAAAATTCCTACCTTCTAAAATGCCAGATGCATAAACAAACACAGTATTTAAAGTTTCCCAATTGTTACCAGACAAAACAGTGAGGCCAGTGTCTGTCATATGCTTTGAAATCCTGAGCAATTAAGAGCAAATAAAAGAATAGTTAGGAATAATCTAAAATTGGCACTGCCTAAAGAATAAACAAAGAAATTTGACCTGGTTTTTTATGCACATAAACAGACACAATGTTCCCAAATTTAGTTAAGCTACAGGTATTTCTACCAGCTTCAGTACTCCTGTATTACTCTTACCAAGAGCAGAGGCAGTTTATTGCAAAACAACACTTCAACTTCAAACCAAAGTGAAATACATACATAAAATACTATGTTTACTAGCAACTGTGCAGTAAATACACCATAGCCCTTATGGAAAATAAACACAACATGCAATTACACTTTGTCAAAATCATGTCATGTAAGCATCTGAGTTCTTACCAATGCTAACATTATTCACCCTGCAGAGGTGCCCAGGACTTTAAAAAGTGTCTTACAGGTCTTACATAAATGCAGTGAGCTAGGCCTCACAGTCCTTCAATTATCACTTGCACAAGTAGTAACATTTTAAAGTTAATAAACCTGGCTCCAACTTTTCTCCTGGAGGCTGAATATGAAAGAGCTTGCAGAGAAAAATCCAGATTCCCTGTGGATGAGGGTTTTGGCAACTTGCCTGTGGCCAGGATTCCCTGTACACACTTAGAGCTATCAAAGTCAGTGAAGGTTCATCTCTTCAGCAGACCTGCTGGGGCAACTGCTCAAAGGGCTTGGCTGGGAAGAGTTTGATTACAAGGCAAAATAGATGATCCCACTCTGGTTCACTCTGCAGGGCTTCCTACTCTTTTAATTTATTTCTATAGACTATATTTTGAGTGTAGGCACAATAAGCAAGTAATTTAGGTAATCGGAGTCATCTTGATAGGACCAGGCAAGGGCATTTCAAGTATTGATTGTAGCATCTATGTGAGACAATTAAAGCCAGTAAGCAGAATCCATCCATAAATCTTGGGTGAACTGGAACCATTATTCTGCCCTTGCTTGAGGATATACACAGCTTCTTAACGTACCAAAAGTATCTTACCATGGTATTTGCTGTCAATAGATAATTAGCTGCTAGTGTTGTTCATGTAAGAGCTTTACTTTAAAAAAAATATTCTGCTACTGAAATCAAGATAACAAAAAACCCCATCTAATAATACCCACCTTTCTGTGGGTCAGTGGTAAGGTCACTGTATTGTAATGAAATACGCATTTCATTACACTTGACGAGATACATGCATTAATTTCTGAGGTAGCAGTGGACAGTTTGTGATGGCATCTATTCATTTCCTTGCTTTTAAGTGTTTGTGCTTTGTTAGTAAAGAGATAGCTAACTAAATTGGTTTTTGAAATCGGGTTTTAAATATATTGCAAATGCATTATTTAATACATTCCCACTTGACACTGGAAGGCTGGGAAGACAACAGCACTGTCTAGATTGTTGCCTGGGGCACAGCACCTGCATGGTGTGTACTCAGAGAGAAAGCCACAGGGTTCAGGGAGATCACATGGGGGAAAAAAAGAGAATCATGCATCTTTACTTAGAGACTTAAGTGTATAGCCTATGTGAGTCTTGTGGGCTCACTTTGTTGGAAAGGTAGAGCAAACTAGGCACTCCAGGGAGTAAAGCATCCTACTTATCTCCGACAATGTATGTATATAGTATATAGATACAATGTATGTAGTATTTTTTCTTTGTGTATACTGTCCTTGGTCAAGATCACAAGCACTACAGAAATGCACTGGCCTGGATCCAAAAATATGAATTTCTGGGAAAGAGCAGAAGGGTGAACTAAGAAGGTCTTTTTGTTTCATGACCATCATGCTGTGGACATGTGCAGGGTAAATTGACAGGACTGTTGGTGCTTATATGCAGTTCTCTTCTTTAACATCAGAAATGCACTAAATACTAACTTAGGATGCTTAGTTTCTCATAGGACACTTAACCTTCCACTGAAATATATATGGAAAGTTCATGCCTAAATGCTTTTGGGGATGTGGCCATACAAGACAGATTATGAAAAAATACTGTTTGCCTGAATCCATGAGGAATTAAGGAAGAGTGGGAGTTAGGGACTTCTTTTAAGATCATGCAAGAACTTTTTGTAGGTAGACAGAGAAAGTAAACCTGTATCTCCATTCCAGGGCCCAGAGTAAAGAGTGTGAAAGGAGATGGGCACATCTGGCATATCTTCTGCACTTGAATCTGTTGCCCACACGTATATGTGTAGTACTCAATAAGGTATAGTAGCATCCTGCTCAGCCCTCAGCTGGGACTCCAAAGGGAGTGGTTCTCCTCCATTAAGCCCTGTGTTATATATGTTATTTCTGTGTGGAGACTCTGAATATCATTAGATATCTTAGGTGGCTCTATAGATTTCTGTGCACAAAACCGAATCAAGTTCTAAATCTATAGACTAATCATAAAACAATGAAGTGGTGGAAAGGAGCCATAGAATTAAATATTTGATTGGATTACTTGAAACAAATTTGAAGAGTGGAGTAAGCTGAGCAAAATGCAACAAAACAGAATTGTTCCCAACTTATGTACCTAATGTAGTTTTTTTTCACAGAAATTTGGATAAGAGGTTTATATAAAGTAGACAAATAGGCTTGGATAAGTAGCACTTTGGAAATGACAAAGGGGAGAAGTTATGATACTTAATTTATGATACATAATCTTTAAAACCTTTTAGAATCCTTTAGAATCCTCTAAGGTACATTTACTGACAGCTTGAAGATGTTTACTTTAATGTTAGTTACTTTTCTAGAAGCTATGATCTATATCTCTAAGTTGGATTGTCTTTCCATGATGCTGCTGCCTTTTACTCAATTAGGAAATTCCTCTGAAATCTGTTTGCATGCAGTCACTAAACTTGAAAAACGGAATCCATCTCTGGTTACATTTTGACAGTATAACTTTCTGAACCATCTTCCAAGAAAAAAAATGTCTTCTTAACTAGGATTATAGCAAGATAGATACTTTGTTATGCAAATATATATTTCTGTGCAGACATTATAATCCACGTTAGAGATTTCCTTGAACTCTAAAGCCACTTTATTTTGTATTCACAGAGATATAGTTGCAAAACAAAATAAGCTCTGAGATAGAATTTTTGAGACAGAATAGAGAGAATTAAGTGGATAGTAAAAGTCAGCAGTGTCAGTGTTTCCTAGTATGATTTTATTTTGCTCCTTCTCAAAGGTAGTGGATTATTTTTTTTCTTCTGAATGAGTAAAAAAAATGAGTTTATGTGAACTTTGTTTCCCATTCTATATAAAAATCTCTTCCATCATGGAAAGTTTTTAAGATCTTGTTTGCAAAATTTGATGTAAAAATAATCTTGGTGACTTCTGTTTCCAGAATATCAGTTTTATTATGTGGTCATTGCCCAGAATCTGCAGTAACATTTTCGGTTATGCAGCTGACCACATGTTAAATTATCACACTGTTCTTTATCTGACTCTAAGGTATTGGTGGCTTTTTTTGGGAGCTATGACTCAGTTTGGACATGTGGGTAAGAGTTCTCTTCAGTAGTTTATTTCTTTCATAGATTATTTTAAGGATGTTAATATGTATTTTGTCTGTGTTTCCACAGGCTCTTCCCCTGGAGATCTATAGGACTCCATCTGTTCAAAACAGCTGCCAAATACTTTCGTAAGAGTGTGTGTGCTTATGTACAAATAAAAAATACAGTAGTAAGCAAGCCTGAGACTTTTCTGTGGCTATCACCTACATCATTATAATGCACGGTTTTATGTATTCCTGTCTCTGAAGCAGAGATATTACCCTTTCTTTCTCAGCTGAGACAGGATGCTGAATGTCAGCTATCTGTCTTTGCCTCCTGTAAGTATGCAGGGATTTTTTTTTTTTATTATAGGGAGTACTTGATTGTAGGGGAGGGATGAATAGGGGTTGTGATTGATGTTACAATTATTATAGAGAGATTGTAGGGAGATGCAATTGCTTTGGATGTCTTGACAGCTCAGAGTTTTTCTGGATCTGTCAGGTCTGATCTTCAGGTGGCTGTGGTAAGTTGGTTTGCAGGGGGATGTTTTCCTTTCTAAAGCACGCTGTTATAGTTGTCAACATTGTCACTAACTTCAGATTAACCTGCTGTAATATAGCTTATACTGGTCTTTCCTGCACAGGAAGGTAGTTCAGAGTCTTTTGATGACGTACAACACAGTGTTCTGATTGTTTGGCTAATACAAGTGGATAACCCCTGTGCTCCAATTTCTTTAGCGGCTTCCTGTTCCTTTAGAGACATCATTCAGTGTATAGATGACTTTCTGTAAATCCTGAAGTAGGCTGCACTAGCCTTTTGTAGAGGCATACACTACTCATAGGGTGTATTCTGTTTGACTTCAGCATTAGAAAACGTGTTACAGGAGATTAATAACACAGAGACCTATGAGAAACTATCTATATTAATTTTGGATATACTGCAGCATAAATTATTAACAGAAAGAAAACCTGTCATATAGCAATATGATAGTGCAACTTTTTCAAGCATGCTTCATGTTGTTCAATAATTTTGCTTCTGTTGAGGTTATTGGGAGTTTTACAATGGATACAATTGGGAGAGTTTTTGACATTGTTGAATGGTTTGACAATCCACTCCAGAAAAAATCTATTTCAATATAGAGATTTTGGGATTAATGCTGAAAGCAGTTTCAGCTATTTCTCCAATATGAAGCACATCTTCCGGAACAAGAAAACAAATCTTAAATCACATACTCAAGTTAGTGAACTTGTGCAATCAGCTTGTCTTGT